>JAZHYW010063901.1:0-32808 GCA_037355805.1 Ixodes ricinus | reverse complement strand
GTAGATAATGCAGAACGGCTAGCCTGGGATGTTCAAATGTCCCACGCAGTAGTGATGCACGTTCGCACGCTTTCACGCAAATAGAAGCAATCCACAATAATAAGCATTCCAAAACTTCTTTACTGCTTAGGATTGGTCGAAAACTTAATTTCTTCAAGGCTCTTGTTCACACAATTTGTGCGCATTACATGTTTATTTTATTCAACATGCGATTACACTACCGACGATATGGTCACACTGCTTATACATCATTTAAAAAACTTACTACATAGACAGTTCGAACACAAGACATCCGCGCGGTCCGAATGCCGCGTGCCAAGCTATTCCTTGAATTGGTTGATGCGGCATTCAGGGGTGAGACAGGTGAAACAGGTTTTGGAGCAATGTGTGGAGCAGAAAAATCTGGATTTTGAAGCAGCTTGGAAGCACAAAATTCTAGTTTTGGAGCAGCAGTTTACACATCTTGGAGCAACTTCGCAGCAGAAAAGTCTACAGTTTGGAGCAGAGTAGGAGCAGAAAATGTTAGAGCAGCTTATCAGAAATTTAAATCATAAAATATCCGATTTAAATCACATAAATCTGAATTTTCTGTCTTAATCGTTATTTTTTTCCACCTTGGTTCCAATAAGTCATCAGCGCCGATACGCACCAAGATAAAATATAAAAAGAAAAAAACGACGAAAAAGGAAAACCCGAGTCCAATGCGCATAGATGAGGACAAGAACACAGGCTTGCTGCAAAGTTAGGCGGGCACCAGGTACCCATCAAGCTTATACGTACTGGTGCCAAAGCGCAATTGTAGTGCAAAACTTTTTAAAGCGGTGATTCGAGAGCATGAACAGGGAAGCACGGTTTACTGCATACCAGACATCCATCGGACGCTCGTAGAGAGCACGTGCTCAGACAGCCACAGCGTGCGTAACAGCGCATTCCACGTCTCAGCGAAGAACGGGGGACCAGCGCGCTCGTACTCCATGACCCCCCCCCCCCCTTCTTCGTCGTCGTCTGCGCTTCGCGCCGCTTCGCGGCGACGAGTCTCCGGCGGCTCAACGCGCCCAACGTGAACCCATGCTTCTATGGCCCACCCGGAGACGCCGCTTCGCTGCGTCTACGAGCGATCGGCTAGAAGCCGATCACTCGGTTGAGTGCGTGCCGCCGTTCGTCAGGACGGCGGCTCGATCCCGGTGGAGTGCCGCGCCGGTCTGCGACAACCGGACATCGATCCTGGGGAACCTAGCCCGTAGACAGCACGCGCAAATAGCGAAAAACTCCCCACAAAAGTGAGCCCCAAGGTAAATAAGTGGATTGGAAGAAAAACTATGAGCAGCACATCCACGCCTAGGCACGGGTGCGTGACCGATTCATTTGATTGTTCACGCACTGGAAGCACGTCTGGGATAACCAGAAAGTACTCACGGCGGCGGCGCCGTCCATTTTGACGAGGAGATTACGGACACGAATGAACAATTACACAATGGAGGCACTCAATAGCACTTGCAAGAAAAGATTTACTCTCAAAACGCAAAAAATACTTGCTCATCTTGATAGCCTGTGCGTCGCACCTCCCGCGACCAGACAGCGAGACCGCGTAACAGCACACCCGTAGCCCGCAGTCACAAATGACAGCGAAAAATAGTAGGAAAATCGGGAAACGACCACGTATCATAGGTAGAGAGAGGAGTACTGCTGCCGAAATCTTCGAACCCTGCAGGAATCGCTACGGTTGCTTGCGCCACCCTGTACCCGTGCCGTGTACTGCTACTACGACGAACGAGATTGAATGTTGCCAACCAAGCTCTCGTTTCCTGCTAAATCTAGCGTCGCCGCAAACGTTTTTTTAGTTCATGAGTTACTTCCGGCGCAGTGTGGCGCCATTTCGGCTGATTTCGCGTTTTTGGCTGCAACTAGGCGCAGAAAGGTGGGTTTGTGTCCAAATGGCTGCAATTGGCGCAGATGTCACACCCCTGGGCATTGAAGCACATATGTCTTAGTGACTCGAATTCGAATCTATTTTCAGACCATCTTTCCACACTATGATATTATGTGTGCCGCCAGAAGCACCGCCTTCTAATACAGGAAGATTCATTTGGTGGATTCTTAGAGAATGTGTTAGCATGACCCTTGAGGACCGCACACACGTCCTTCTTTGGGAATCGCTAACGCTGACCCCCTTCACTTTTCTGTTTTGGCATTCTCTTTGCTTCTACTATTGTCTCGCCCTTGACCTCGTTACGAGGTCGGTGTTACTGCGATTCCTAACTTACAGCCTAACAATCTACCAATGAATATTTCTGTAATTTTTTTCAACCCTTTTCTGTACTCTGCCTGTCGGAGTACGTTGACGCCCTTCAATGCGGTCATCACATCGCTCGTTGAAAAGAACCACATCCACATACCGCCACTCGTGGAAGCAACCCCATCCATATCGCTCGTGGAGGGAACCGCATCCATCGTTTTAACTAAACACACGCACTTCGCAGCCCACGCACCACTACGCGAAGACCCAGAGCGAAGAACAACCGGTGACGGCAGAGCGGCAACTGAGCACACCCGCATTCTACTGCGCCGCGGCGCCTCTTCCTCTGGCTCTGCGCCAGCTGTGCGGCGGCTCCTTTGTCGAGAAAACGAAAACAGCTTGTTTTGTTGATGAAGACGCCCGGCGGTGTCTGTCAGTTTGTCCGCGCTGGGGAGGAAAGAGAGGGAGAGGGTGACGCGTGTTGACGTCAGACCTTCGGACCAATGGGAGTGTCGCAGGTGTCACCCTTTCCCTCTCCTTCTCCCTTTCTCCCCGGCGTTGAGAAACGAAAACCCGCCGGGTTTTCGTCAAGAACAGGCCTTCTAATGCCAACACTTTAAAAAATAATAAACATCACTTTCCGGTTGAGCAGCAGTTTTGTCCAAACCCTATAGACCATCGTTATTCCTGCTGGTATTTTTGTTTTCCCAGAGTTACAGCTGGTTATTGGATGCCTCATATGGTTGTTCGTTGAAGCGTAGATCTGCAGTAAGGTTTTCGCCTCATGAAAGCCGCAGTGCGTTATCCTGGTGAACTACTGCTGAGTGCAGTGGCGTACTTTAGATGTGGTGTACCTATGGCAAATAAAATTTCGCCCCTCATAGCCCATGGCAAATGAAATTTCGCGGCCCTCGCGTAGCTGCGTTGCCATTTTTCCATCGGGTACATGGTAGGTTGACTCGGCTCACGGCGTCCCTCCCGAGTGGCGCCTGGGGTACGCTTTTCCCTCACCTAGTTACGCTACTGGCTGAGTGGCAGGTGTTCGCCACTATTAGAAAAACAATTTAATAATTTATGGTATTTACTTAAGAAGAAACACGTGGTTGCGTGAAGCACACGTTTCCGTTATATCGTTCTGTGACACAAAAAAAAAAAAAATTAAAATTCTCTTTGTATAACTTTTTTTCTATGTCTGGGCGGATTTTTTCCTTGCAGAGTCGGGGTCAAGACATGCATTGCATTGGACATCAGTCTCGTTCGAAAAAAAACTCCGTTGGGACTCAATAATGACGATGGCAGGCTATCATGCATAACACAAAGTAAAGGCCCATTCACAAGAGCCTTTTGTTTATATTTTCTTACTTTATGGTCTTATGAGTCACCGGAATATCCGTGCTGTGCCAAGTTCAATTGGTCGCCTTGGTGACGTAACAAAACGCAACGGAAGCAAGGGGTGCTGTCTGAACTAACGAGCCTTGGTGAACGTTTTAGAGGCGTCCGGAAACGAAATGACCTCAAGATCTCTACCCCTCGCTCAAAGTCGGCTAGCGAAGCGTCATGCGTATCGTGCTCGTGACGTGGGATGTTCTGCGGCCTGGGGTACTGCTGTTGCGAGCCATGCCGCTTGGTGGCGTCAACGCATGATCTCGCCTAGTAGTGCTATCCGAGGACTGTACGCTTGCCCGTAACCACACGCACCAACGTTGCCGTAACGTCATCCGCGACCATGCCGGTATTTTAGGTGCCACGAGCGTCCCGCTTACCGTGTTAGTTTCACACCGCACAAGTAGTACCTCGAGGGAACCAGTAAGTAGAAATAACCGTCAGTACCTAGCAATGGCGACAACTACAAGCTGTGCATAGAAGATATTCACTGGGTGCCATATCTGAGCGCGTTATTCACAGTGCATCCCGGGCTGGATGTCTGGCAGATGTCCCGTCCTAGCATGCCCCATCCTCAGATCAAGCTACAACCTATCGTCTGCAAAGAACGGCGATCTTGATGGTGTGGAAGGCACGTTGCGGAAGCACTGTGCAAGCTTTAACATGTACAACGTATAGTCAACTCGATAGCGTCCTCCGCCAAGTCACATTCAGGACTAAGCAACTCCACGAGAACTGGCACTGCTTTTTGGAACTCATGACGTGACGGCATTCCAACGGAACTTCACAGACCGCCGCCAGACGCAATTTTGAAATCTGTTCATTCGTTTTAAAATTAGTTTTCTTCACTCCTCTGCCTGCAGCCCGTAAACACTTGTCTAGAGTGTTTCTGGGCGGTCGTCACAACAAAGCCAACATATAAACAAAGAAATAAGTGAAAATATTTCGTTTCCGTACCCCTTTAATATAAAATACATCTTAATAAACTGCGTAATTCTCCTGAAGGTATCCCCGCTGTACATTTCTCCAACTTGTGTAACTGAAATGCGAACTTCGCCGATCGAACGGTGAAGGGATTATGTGACGCTTTTGGAACTATTTCAAACTTACATGACCTACACGCAATCGAGTAAAACTATATGGTACCACAGTAAAGGCAACTGTCTCCGAAAAATGACTTATTTAGAACGCAGTAGGTGAGACAAGCTTTTGATTAGGGTTCCGTGTTTTCGGTACTTATTTTTCTTCACATTCGGGGTTATTTTTTGGTGTTTATTTTTATGCGAATTCGGTGTTTTTTGGTGTTTATTTGTGATATCAGAAATAGACACCGCGACCCACATCGGGGTTTTTCCTTATGAGCCCCGATAAACCCACTAGCTGGGTTTATCGGGGGCGCTCTAGAAAACACGACGTTCTATGCGTTATTTACTACTTAAAGGGCCTCTTCTCCGCTTCATTCTTGATATTTAGAAAAGGCTTCTGCAGCCCTCTTCGGTATCATATGGGAAGACCCCATGTCAAATATTACGATCCTAATTCCGTCTATATATTTAATAAACTGGCCAGCAAACTTTCAAAACGAGCCAAGTCGCCAGAAATCTGCCAACTCTAGCGTGCGACGCGAGGCGCAATCGTCCGCGCCATGATCAATGCGACGGGGTTGGAGCAGCCAACGTTGAACCACTACGCCCGAGCGCATGACTTCGTCATTCTCACGTTTTTTGGTTGTTTTTACTTCTCAGAGCAGAAATTGAACGATGACGTCATGAGTTTTCTCCTCCCGGTGTTGGCTCTACGGCGTCCACGGCGTGATCACCGTAACGCGGATGCGCCTTCGTTTCCGCTGCCCTGCCCGTTTATCGCATGTCCGGTTTCCTCCGCTCCCCCTCTCCTCTTTCGTCTTCTCCCCTTCCCCCTCTCCCCGGGCCATCTACCATCCACGCCATGCGCGAGCGACACTGCCCGCGTCCCGGCGTCTCCTGTCCAACTCGCCTTCCACGAACGTCACAAGACCACGTGGTTCGACGTGACGTGGCCATGATGACTCTGACGACACGAGACCAACGTGTTGCCCTGACGCAACCAGAAGTTTCGGTTTCGGTATCAGCTGATGTTTAAATTAAGATTACACAAATAATATTCAACATTTCGCGAATCCGAAGACGTAGAGCTGTTGAGTAGTACTTTGTGAAATGGAATCACATGTAAGCCTAAATTTTTCGGAATTGAGCGGAGTTGCCCTTTAATAAGGCACATAGAAACAATTTTAAGAAACAAGCAGCGTCGCGGTCAGTTCAGTACGGTCGGTGCTTGGATTGTCCACAAAGAAAGTTATTTATAAAGATTCTTGCTGTGAAACTGCGGTTTTCTTCTTGAAAACTAGCTTCAATTCGGTGTTTTTTGGTTTACTGATTTTCGGGAAAAACCCTTCGGGGTTATTTTTCGGTGATTATCGGTATAAACCGAAACGCTTGGAACTCTATTTATGATCCTCTCTCGGCTTGCAGCCATCAGCTATTCCTCAAGTGACTATCATACCAGCGATGTTTGTTCACCGTTTCATCCAAAACACGTTTCGTGGATAACTTTTCATCAACCCGTTCGTCCTTGCAGTGTGCGTTGGTAATCTGGTGTTTCGCATAGAAACTCGTTTTCGTGAACACATTCTCTTCCGACGTTTCTTAGCTACATATTGTTTTAAATGGTGGCTTGAGACAGTTACTGATTTCATTCGTTCGGTAGGAACTATGCGGGAACTTTAGGCGAAGTCGTCAATTGGTTTCTGTATGCAGCAAAGCCAATCCGCAAGCAATCAATTGCCTTCTGAACAGACAGCTCTACGCGCTGGTCATGTGCGCGACTGCTGAGCTTCCACAGTTCTTTTGCAACGTGTATCCATCAAGATTGTTGGTTTTATTGGCCTTTTAATGTGAGCTCGTCCTGTCGTTACTAGAACCACTCGGTCGGGAAACTGCCATAGAGACTGCTCTGAAAAAGTGGCACCGATCCGTCCACGAGAGACCGAGCTAAGGGCGATCCCAACGCCGCCATTTCTCCCCGCAGCGGCCAGTCCAGGAACTGCGCGTGGCTTCCATTTTCGTTGTAATCAGTGCCATTTTGGGGCCAGAACAGATACTGTGGAAGGGGCTTCCAGATACCGCCCCCGACTCCCAAGCGGACGCGCCGTGGATTACCACCGTGGATTAATATGCGCCTAACTCAGGACGCGCTACCTGAAATCCCCGCTGAGGCACGGTTGTATAAAAACAATATTGATTATATATACTGCAAGAAGCGCTAGACGGGCGAACTAAAGATTTTAGAAAACAACACGCGCCCTACATTTTGTACAGAACTCTAATAAAAGATACCACAAAAAGAGTCTTTTCTGTTCGTTTTTACGCAAAAACATGCTTCCTAAAAGCTCAAAGGCGACCACAGTTAAGACAAATGATACGGAGTGGCGCTGTTGTCGCATTTAAGCTCCGGTCTCGGTGGACGCCAGCGGCCCAGGTTTCAACGGCGAGTTTCCCAACTGAGAGTTCTAGTAACGTTGGCTTGTCCTGAGATGCGCTTTGAACAGCGCACTCAAATGTGGTATCTAGTGACAGTAGACAGTGCTATATACTTCGTTTTGGTAGCGGGAGTTCCGTTTTACGCTTCGGGCGATCGTAAAAAAGCTTATAATCTCAGGCTCGAGCTTTCGGCAATTACCGTCGGAGCAGCAAAAGGGTTAAGCATTAATGCTGTTTTTTCTCATTATACTCCGTTTACCTTTAAAGGAGTACTTTGACGTTCTCTTCATAATCCTCGATTTGTCTGAGTATTTGCTAAGCACACAAGCAAACATCGCTGAAGAGTAATGGCATGAAAGCCTGGTACAGGAAGGCATTAGACTTCCTCCGGCAGTGACAGACACCTCCTTTTCGGACTGACATATACCATTCCATATGACCTTGGCGTTAAATCTTAATTACTGTTAATGTTCTTGTTATACTGTTGTGTTAAGTTCCTGTGATACTGCGGCACCATAGGCCTCGGGTGCAGGCCACTGGTCTTTCTGTGATGCTACGACCTTCCAGGTTTGAATAAGACTCATATCTATTATTGGGCTAAAATATTTTTGTTCGCGAAGTTATTGAATTAAAAATTTCAGTCCTCGCCTGCTATCAAAGTCGGTGTCTTTACTGCGGCAATAAAAAAAGTGACGTAGGAAGGCAGGTGTTTACTTTTCGATTGTAGACTTTGCTGAATGATATGGAAGCTTGCTCCAGCACCCGCGTGTCAGCTCGAAACAAATGTTTGGCATAGTCCATTTCTATGCTGCCTGCTCCGACCTGCAAGCCGGGCTCTTCCCCGGGCTGACGCCACTGAAAAGCGCGGGTATGTATTTAAATGCTGATTCCGGCATCATTTCCTTCTAATTTCACGGTACTTTGTTTTGAATTTCGCGGTACAAATAGCGCATGAAAAGTATAAAGCCTGCTGAATCTGAAATATCGAGTCCAGTTGTATAGTTCAAAAATCGCCGGAGTTGTGCTCTTTAAAGACGAGACTACAAGCCCCGCCCTCGGCAGGGGCTTTCTGACCTTGCTAACCTGTTGCAGGCGCAACCTGCAGGCATGTGCAACTCGCAGGTGAGCGCAACCCGCAGGCAAGCGTAACCTGCAGGCAAGCGCAACCCGCAGGCAAGGGCAATCCGTAGGCAAGCGTAACCAAAGCACCAGAAGTCATCGAGCTCGCGCTGAGCGGAGCTTCTAGCCTCAGGGCGATCGGAGTAGAGTTCTCACTATAGTTCATACTGCACCGTTTTCTCGCGTTGGAGTATGAGTCACTGAAACACTGGTGTTTCGAATGTCACGTGCCAGGCTATTTTCTTGAACTGTTAGGAAGCACACGTGTCCCGGTGACTTGTTCATAGCACTCCCTCTATACTCGACAAAAGCCGGGCAGATCGTGCGAGAAGCGGCCGCCGGACTGAATAGGTGAAGCGACGGACAACGGATGAGAGGAGAGCCACGTGATTGGCGCCCCGCTGCGGTGAAACGCTGAAGCAAACTTCTCCCGAGCGAACAAGTGTGTTTCGGGTCCTTGCCGCTGCAAAAGTAAAACCAGTGTGATTTAAATCACGATCCAAATCATTGCATCAGATAAGTTATGACTGGAAATCAACTCTATTTTTATTTTCCACTATGTCTTGTGGACGCCGCCATTTTGTTGCCTATATAGTGCAAAGCGGACGCAGTTAGGGATAGTATACGATTCCAAAATGAGACTTCCTGACTGTGTTAAGAAGTACCTTAAGCACATTGTATTTAAATTACCACTTCAAGTAGGTTTAGAAAACTACTTGAAGTACATTCCCTGAAAAGTGTGGTTTGTACCTCAAGTTTTTTTTTTAAATTATTCTTCGAGGAAAATACAATTTTCCACTTGAAGCATTGGCGGATCTGGGGGGAGGCCGGGACTCTTCCCAAAACATATCATAATTTTGTTTTCTTTGGAGTTAGAGAAATTATTTAGCTGAATACATTTAGCATTAGGGTTTTCGGAAGTTTGTTTCACACTTGTGTTTCCTTTATTATTCAATTGGCCTATATTCCTTTTCATAGCCTTGACCTCACAGGTGAAAATGAGCACTCTGCTGACGATCATCATTTTTTTTTTATCCTGATGACCATTTATAGCCAATTCTCGAAAGTCGGGAATTAGCTGTTGACGAAAGCACTCAGGCTTGAATCCCGTGATATGTCGCCACTTTTTGTTCATTTCTATTTTGGCAGCATTTATTAACGGTGGCATAAAATATATTTACCTGTTCGAAATAAAGAATTCAAAATTCGTGAAGCCGTCACATAATCTATAAATAAATATATTGAATCAATACATGCAACAGAGATTTTGTTGTGCAGATTTCAAATTGAACATTATACCAGATAAAAAGATCATACGAAGAAAACATAGTAACTGATGATATTAAATTTTCCAGTCTTCAAATACGTAGTCTAGAGCGCAACGTTAACTGGATCAAAAATAAATGATAAAAATGTCTTCTTATCCAAGTAGCGATATTGTTGGCAATGAAGCATTATTTCGGTGAAAAACTGCACGTGAACCCGAAAGGCAATATTGCTTCCTTTCTTCGCGGAGCCTGTTTGTCTCGAAAAAACGCACCCCCCCCTTATTTTTTCATCCGGGTAAAGTCATATCCCCATACATGCGCTTTCGATCATCAACGCTAGCAATTATATATTCAAGCAGGGTTCCGGATTTATTCAACAAATATACAGTTTACTTATCGGGAACGACGGCGATATCCATTTCTTCTGATTGAGGTCATAAAAAAGCAAGTGTACACACAGAAAAGCATCATAAACAGAGAACGAAAAAAAAACTCCTACAACCTATCAAATTGGTATATTTTATTCATTGTCTTCAATAGTATACAAGAGATATTTTTATAGCTCATATTCAATAGTTCTAAGGAGGATTTCTACTGTTTGCTGATTGTTTTCCTACATAATTGTTCCTCGACAATTATGTGGAAGTCATTAATTACAGTTGCGTTCTTCTCCGAGCTACATGACAATATTGCCTGGACGTTCTTCGCCCGTCACCTAATAAAACCCCATCGAGAGACATTACGATCGTTCCGATATCGATAGTTTCTCGATATTCGACTATAAACAAATTTTTCTTCCTCAAAGCTTTGGTTTTTCTTATTCAAGGACATCTCCAGTTCGGAGTTTTTCGGGTTTTTCGGTTTGATACAACTGACTCGGGGGTTAATTTTTGTGGTTTATCGGGATTTACCGAAAACATTAAACCCTAGTCTTAGGAAGTGCGACCTGGGCACAGAGTTACATAAAAATTCTCGCTATCTCCGTGTTCGAAGCGGGAGATATCGCAATCAGGTCTTGATTTACGACACTTCGTGTGGCTGAGGAGTAAAGACCCTCTCTACTATTTATACCTCCGTTGTAACAAAGATCCAACACTCGATGAGGTGTGCGGCGGGGTTCTTGTGGCTAAATGAACATGCTAATAGTCTTCCCTCTCTATAAGCCCCCCCCCCCCCCCCCCCGCCTCATGCCACTCTGTCAGGGCTCCTTTATTCGCCCCTGACTTCAAGGTACATTCCCCGGATCTGATCTTGTTAGTTTTGATATGACGAAATGATGCTTCGTCAGCAAATAAGTGTTTCGCTCGGAATCGGCCGTTTAAAACGAAAAATACAACCGTCCGCTCAAAATACAAACGTGCGATTGTCATTAGCATGCATGATTTGTTTATCGTGTTTAAAACGAATTTCTGAACGTTATGGTATGTTTCATTTTTCAATTCAGCATTCATTTAACATTCCTGGAGGTCGGAAAATCGTTTCCTGCGATTTCGGATGAATTAAGCTTAGGTAAACACCCGGGGCGGTGGTAGCCCGTCGCTAACATCCCCCCCACCCCCCGCTCCCGCGTGGCCCGCCGCGACCCCCCCCCCGCTCTCACGGCTCCCCGTAGCACTCCCGTGACCGCGCTGCGACCCGGGGCGGTCCGGCCTCCCCTGCCCCCGCCTCTTGTGACGCCGACTGCGTAAACACATACCCGCGGACAGCCTTCGGTGGCTATGCATGCGATGCAGTTACAGGTACGGGAGCGCGTGCTCTGCGCTCTCCGGTCGAAGTTGTCCACAAGCGTATGGCAACAATCATCTTAGGCACCAAGGAGGCTGAAGTGCCGCTACTCTGAAGCGTATATAGCTTGCTAAGTGGCCGTTTCCCGCTTTGCCGGGATTCTTCCACACAAGATCGCCCTGTCGGCGGCGGGACGAGGCGACGGAATCGAACGGCGACATGAATGGGCGACAAATTGCGGCGGTTGCGCGCCCGGCAAGTGCCTGCGTGCCGTGCGGACGGGGACGAGAATACCATTTTGAGAAAAAAGAGCTGTTTTTTTTCTCTATTTTTTTTTTCGGGGAGTTCCCATTGTCCCGGGCGGTGTTGTCCCGATCTTCAAAGCGACACCGACGCCTAATTGGGCGCCCCGGGCACGGGAGGAAATTGCAACGTGGAAAAGAAGACCGAAGGGACGACACGAGGGAGTCGGAGGAGCAGGGGGAGGCCTCGCGCACGCCCGGCGGACATGTGTCGAGATAAACGATAACTTTGTCGGCACCTCGGCGTGGTCCCTTTTGTGCACGCCGATGCGCTCGTCCATCGACTCTGCGCCGCGCCGACTCGTCACCCCGTCCGCGCGACAGCAAAAGGGCCGCTATGTTTGCACACAACGGCATGAAGATCGGAGACACAGGATGCCGCGGTGGTCCGCGCGCGGCGGCGGCCCAAGACGCGGTCTCCGGACGTTGGTGCTGCAAGCGCGCGAGCAGTACCGTTCCAAGCATGCCCGCGCGGTAGCCAGCCGCTAAAACGACTCTTGCATATAGAGCTCTCAAAGTGCTGCATAGCCTCGCAGTGTTGCAAGGGTCTTAGCGTCTTACTATTGACACGCGCTCGCGCAGCTGCAGCTTTGACAGGGCACTGCGTAAACTATGCTAGCTCGCAGCCAACGTGTACTAAAGCAGTTTACGTCGCGGTATACTATACTCGATTTCAATGTTTACAAAATCAACAGCCCAGAGTGCGACCATCAAATCCCAGCACGCGCCGCTTCACGCCGAAAAAGGCATCGGCCGAGAAGCCCATTTCCTCGATTGGTCTATACATATGGCCTGTACTAACGTCATATATGTGACTGTCATTATGGTGGCCTTGCAGCTGAGCACGAATCTTCTGCATCGTGCATTTGACAACATCGAATTTGTTTTCTCGGTAAGGACAAGTGGGAATGACCACAAGTGTGGTGCGATGACGTCGTGCAAGTCAGCGCGCAGGTCGCGGTTTCGGGTCAGGGGACACTCACCCGGGTTCGGCTGCAGCTGGTACGAGGGCTTGAGCATCCACTCGAAGGGAGACCTGGCCGGGGCGGGCCTCACCTGAGGCACAGCGCCCCCTGTAGTCCCGGAGAAGGGGTGCCGCTCAGGTCGGATGCCGCCAGGCCACCGTCCGGGCTATGTGGCCAACTCGCCGCCGTAGCCGCCCGATGAGTACACCGGGCCCTGGATGAGACACAAAAATGAGAAATAATTGTGTTGTGTGTTTGTTTATGACAGTGAGAAGTTAGTCAATCCGAATGGGCGTCTGGGATCTTTGACTCGCATCGCGCAGTATGTTATGCACGACCTCACGCCGGTACGATGCTCATCGAGGTCGAAACGAGCAGGGGTAAAGGTGATTGAGTGGTGTTTGTTTGGACAGCGGGAACTTAGCCCCAACGGGCATCTGCGGGGGGCTTGATGGAAGCAGCGACTTAGCTAAGACCTTGTGAAGGAAAGCCTACCAAGCCTGGGGCGCGCGAGGCTTGAGACTCGACTTACTTGAGCTACACCGCTCGTGTGCTGGCTTTAGCAATACCTTCTTCCATAAAGTGTTACCTGAGACATTTTGTTTTTGGCGAGCCTCCTTTAGTGATTCCTCCGGAGATGATAAACGTAGCCAATGAAGTACCACTGCCTGGTCCTAGTGCATCGCGCAGGGGTGATTACAGGGACACACGCCGGTACGATGCTACATCGAGATCGAAACGGACGGGTGTGGGGATCGAAGCCTAGAGTTGCCCGGTTTCTGCAGCACGAGCTTTGGCGCTCCACGTGTTACGAGCTGCTGTGCATTAACACGCTGGAAACATCGATCCCTCTATGGGTCGGGGTCCGTCACCGGGCGGTGGGACAACGGGCAAGGGGTCACGCTTTAGGAGTGGATGAAAGAGGAGACTCACGGCGAACGGCTGTGCGGCCGGCTGCACGGCGGTCCAGTCATCGTAGCGGTACGCCGTCCAGCAGCCTGGGTCGGTGGCGGCCTGAGGCTCGGCGATGCCCGCGAATGTGGCGGCCGCGTAGTGCGGGGGCGAGCAGTTGGAGGATGCCGGCGGCGACGGGTAGCACGCGTACTGGAAGGACAGCTCCTGGACGCCATTCCTGGCCGGAAACATGCCGCACTCTGAGGGTAGCCCACTCCTGAGGCCACCGCGGCGGCAGCGCTGATGCGGGCCGCTCGGGAGGACGTCGATTGGCGCGGCGGCGCCCCGCCTCGGAACCGCCCCGAGGTCGTCCCGCTGGGACGGTGGCTGGGCGACCCGTCGGACGGGGAGGCGCTCTGCCCGCACCCCTACCCGCTTTTATGGGGGATGCGCCGCTGGGACCGTATCCCGCAACCGGGCCGCTCGCGGTAGCGCGCCCTTCTTCTGACGACAAGTCCCGCGCGGTGGGGGCTTCGCTCCCCGCATCTTTCCGATGGGCCCGGAGATGGATGTGGTCGAAGAGCGCGGGCGGCGCGGCACTCGGAACGACACGGTGGCCTGTCGTTGGAAATGAGAGAACGAGGCGAAGTTGCCACAATTTTTAATTCAATTTCGCTCCAATCTGTCGCAAAAGCGAAAGTAACAAAAAAAAAAAAAAGAAGGGGATGGCGGTTTTTTTTTTTTTGTTGCAAATTTTCCGATAAAGTTAGCCGTCAGGGATTCGACTAACACTCCAGTCAAGTCCACAAGTTCATCGATGGTGCGGAGGCGGTTATCGAAGATGGCTCGACGAAGTTTTGCCACAATCTCTTCTGTTCCGCTGGTTGAAAGGCGCACAGAACAAGGTTGATCGTCAAATAGCTTTTTCAAAACCAAAATAACACATAAAAAATGCCAGCGAGCAAGAATAAAGAAAGGAAAGTACGAGGACAAGCTTGACATGACCGGAGGAAAATAATAATAATAAAAAGGAAGGAAAGGAGAAGGCCAATTTTTATTTAATTCAATAACTGCTGACCATGGCTTGTTCTGTCGCTGAGGTCTCACTAGTTGTATTTTTTCTCTTCTAATTGTCATCTAAAGAAAAACAAAAAAACGTAATATATATTTATTCTGTTACACTTCAGTCATTCAGTTTGAATTGGCTTTAAGTTTACAGTGCTATAGCAGGAGCGGACACGGGTAACTTCATTTTTTAATTGTTCGCCTAAGCACCCCAGATCAAAATCTGTTTGAAACGGGAAATCCTATCAAAACTCGCGTTTTGCTCCAGATTAGCTTCCTCGTAAGCCGTCTGTAGCGTAACAACCGTTTCCGTCGCATTGTTCTTCAAGAGGAAACAAAGCTGCGCGTTGTTCGTATAAATCGTGCCATCACGAAGATTGGCGATCGCCTCAGTGAGTAAACAATCTACTTGAAGCCGAACGCAGCGTCTCAACGGAACGCAGACTGCTACACCGATGCACATGGGTCCCCAGAAAACGCATCCAGGGGGGGAAACGTGTACTACAAAGAGCAAGCCCTCCAGAAAATAATTCCGGTTACTTTTGGGCACGGTGCTTTTGGGTGAACACCTCGTATGCACCAGGTGCTCTAAAGAAAAACACGATTCAAATTGTTTTCCTCCCTGTATACACCGAGTGCGGTGTGTCCGGAAAATTCGGTATACTTTTGTACCCACTATACCTGCCGCATATACAAAGGTAGTATAGGAAAACATCATGAAATGACACAAAAAGCAAACAGGAGATATACTACTATACTACTACTACTAATCATAATGATAATCTTTTATTCACACAACACTTGCGATATATCAAATGACGGGTTCGTTAACGCCTTTACTGGCTTGTATGACTGAACCCAACATGTCAGCATAGGTGAAATAGGAACAACACAGAAAAAACAAACACGTCAACTCAAGCTTTGGCTTTCCAGCCTCTCTCTCTCTCTCCTTCCCGCTTTTTCACACAAATGCTCGCAAACAAAGGAAGAAAAAAAAGTCTTTAAGACCATGATGACGAAACCACTTCTTTAACTGTGCTTTGCTAGAAATAATATAAATCTCCTCAAGAAAAGCATCGAATACCTAAAAAAAAAAAATCTTCATTCGGATTTTGAAGTAAACTGAAAAAACTCAAATAATAACTTTACAATTCTCCCGCATCAAGGCGCGCCACGTTGAACAACAACAACAACAAAAAACAAAAACAATTACCCTTTAAGTGCTTGCTTCCTCTAGTCACCGACAGAATGAGAAAAGCAGGTCATCTCTTTTTGACCTCCAGCACGTGCATGCCCGTCGCCTTCCGCTGAGCTTGGGTTGCGCGTGCAAGCTCGGAGCTCACAAGACGCCTAAGTGTCATCGAAGGAAACTCGCGCTGGGAGTGTGAGATTGCCGAAAGACGTTCTCATCCAGCGACTATGCGCTGAGAAGTGAGAGAGAGGAGGAGACGAGAGCACGGGGACGTCAGAACTCCGAGCTCCGATTGGAAGGATGAGGGGTAGGCCCAAAGCTATAGCTGCCTTTGTCTCCACTGCAACTCGTCGAACGCGTTAAGCAGACAACAGATGAGCGGCAAAAACGGGCGCCGCGCGCTGATTCCCGTAGCAACAGCCCAGGACACTGTGACGTGGACCCATGACAAGCCGCCACGTCACAGCGGGCTTGCAAGTTGCCATGGAAACTGCCGCGCGACGCCCGTTTTTGTCGCTCATGTGTTCATCTGCTTTAGAACGCCGGCGTCGTCCGTTTAGCTCTCGCCTTCGAACGCCCTCGACGAGTGCACGTGGATGCAGCGGCAGCTATAGCCTTTACCATTTCAACGTGACCAACCAACTAGAGCACTTACACGCCTTGTTGCCTGACTTTGAGGTGGTATTGCTGGCGGTTTCACATGACATGCCTCTCCGGCTGGAAACCTGGCCGAACGCTATGTTGATGAACTTTCTCGCTTTGTCTTCCAATGGTCGGAGGCAGTGTTTTACAGCTCGCTCGAGTTCTTCAGCGTCGTGATCGTCTGCGCCTGCGAGGGGTAGTCGGGAGGGACATTAAAGAGCACCGGCTGGCACTCTCTTTTTTATAATGTCGGTGGCCAAAATGCCCCCAGCCTATAGGTGCCGCCACGTCGACTCCGCAAAAAGAAACAAAAAAGGCCCAAAATATGTCCCCGTCGTGTTCTAAATTGAGCTTTGTCGTAGACGGAGCCACTCACCGTGCTTCTGCGTCTCCCCCATACCAAGAGCGACGCCAATACCTAATCATCCGCGTGCCAAGAAATGGGGAAAGTGGCAGACGCGGTTCATCAACATGGCGGAAAGTGGCTTACCGGAAGTGAAAAGGCGTTTCGTGAAACCGCCCACACCAACTCAACCCTCCGACGTCACACTATTGCGGTGGCGCTGCTATCCAGCCCTGCGCATGCGCAGACGCTTCACTTCTCTCGGATCTGGTTTCTGCGCACGCAATGTTACTACACATGGTGCGGACAAACGTAGACTTGTGTGCAGACTGCTCCGCGTCAAAAGAAGAGAGCCGAGTGCTGGGCGACTGTTTACAGGAGCTCGCGTCCAGTCAAGTCTGACGAAGCCGACGTGGCGTCGTGGCTGCAGCATCGCCACGGACATCGCGTTGCCGGCTACCTGAAACCGGGATGTGGCTGCGCTATTGTTTTAGAGCGCTTTTTTTTTTTTTTTTTAGCGGGTACCGCCCGCTGACATTTTCGTGTTCCGCCCCATTTTCACGGAGTCGTCCCAGTCGGCAGCCGTTCTCGCACTGCTTCAGAGCGAGTGGCGAAGCGGCGGCGCAGGCGGCAGTCTCCTCTCGGCGGCCCGGCGGTGGCTCGTCCGTACCTCTACTGAAATGAGTTGAGAAGGAACGCATAAGAGGCGTTACCCTCAGACTCTGTTAGAATAAAAACAAACTCAGCAAAGAATAAAAAAAAAAAAGGAAAAAATCGATACAATGTTTGGCGCTTTTCAGAAACTGATTTAGTTCGAAAGCATGATATACTTTTACTAAGGTCGTCACAGATGTGTTCCAGGTGCTAAGGTGCATAGGCGTAGACTACGGGGGCATCGGGGCTCGTGCCCCCTGGTAAAATCTAATAAGGGGGGGGGGAAGGCACAGCCCCCCCCCCTCCCGGTCCCGGGCCATGATCCTTACCGAGACGCTGTTTACGTGCCATGTAACGAGTTTCTAGTAGTGGCATGTAAACAAAATAACGCCCACTTTGCTTTTATGGACAAAATACATGGGAAATTGAATACCAGCGTGCCTTTTGTTAGCTTCAATCTCCAGTTCTGGCGAAAAGTTAAAGCGCAGCCCCCTCTCCCCCCCCCCCCCCGGAGAACTTCTCAACCTGCCCCCCCCCCCCCGGGAAAATGGAAAGTCTACGCCGCTGCTAAGGTGTACCGTACACCGTTTCATACTGAGTGGAGAATGGTGTTAAAGCTACAGGAGCGAGCGCGTGGCTGTATCTATTGTCTCATCATAGCCTCCTCTATACCCACAAAGCGTGGCAGTTCGACGACGGAGCCATAGAGTGCCCGCTCGCAGATTTGGAGCGCGAGGATCTGGTAGCACAGAGCATCAGAGAGCCATTTCTGGGGAACCTGGACGTCAGCGCACAGCTTTTGCAGCGGCGAGGGCCCAAAACACACTTGTTCGCTGGGGAGAAGTGTGTTTCGGCGTCTCGCCGCAGCGGGCGCCAGTCACGTGGCTCTCCTATCATCCGTTGTCTGCCGCTCCACCTTTTCCATTTCGGCGGCCGCTTCTCGTGGCGACCTGCCAGGATTTGCCAGTATATATATAGAGGAGGCTGTGGTCTCATTTACGAGGGAGCACGCTCACCTACTATTGCACAAGCTTTGTCATTGTTACGCACACTAAGCGTATGAAACGGAGTCTAAGGTACCGGCACTGCGGACGACGTGTTAAAACGCGACTCGGGGCCTGGCCTTGACAGGATGACACGCGGTATAAGCGCATCTGGCAGGCTTGCTGGATGCAGCGTCTTAGCGAGGACCGGGCGAAAGTTAAATAGCACTACCGAAGCCAGCTCACGAGCTGGGTGGCACTTGAATCGCGTCGTTAGATGATCTAACACTAGACGACACTGTTAGCACGAACACGGCTTTGACGTTTGTTCGCAGTTTACTTCGAAAGGGTATCTCGAGAACATCCACGGTTTCTATACTTAGGTTGGTACCGCAACGATGTCAATAATATTTCGGTTTTGATGACAGTCAGTTATTACTAAAAACAAAAAAAACAAACAATAAAATCGGCGATGGTTTGTTTGCGCAAAGAGTGCCGCGGAGCGTTTTGCAGCGTTTCACAACGCGAACGCCACAAAGCGTCAGACGTGCCTGTCTGGCGTCGCCGCGTGTGCCGCTTTGCGGAGTGCTTTGATCGAGTTTCAGCGAGTTTGTAGCTATAGGGCCGGGTCGGGCATCCACTAACAATGACGTCATGAGCAGGCCCTTTATTCTAAGTGGTATTGGGTATGCGACGCATCAGGTTTGGTGGCAAAAAGTAGCGTTCGGTGCTCACCTGTACATAATGAATCAACCTATAGATGTCGAGTTTGCGCTTGAGGCCGGTTCACTTATTTGCGTTTGAGTGAGGTCGGCTGCGTTGAAATCGCTTGCGACCGCTTAGGACGAGAGCACACACTCAGAGCCTTATATATAGAGAGTTTGCTCATTAATTGGTAAGAATAAGGCAAAAGTACGGGCACCTCATTGGCTGAAATTGCTTCAGTCACCTTGGGCGAGATAATAGATTGACAGCTCTTGTGACCAACCACTTGCCAACAATATTCCCCTAGCGGAGGCAATGAACTTAACAAATCCCCCTAATCACAATATCTAGGTACGGATCTATTCAAGTATTTCATTTCAGCACGCTAGAGTTGAAATCTGCAACTCGAGTCGTAAGTGAAAGGGCCACGCACGTGACGTTGTCGTCAGGGCGACATTCGGAACGCACCATATCCCTCTTTTGATTGCGGCACTCGCGGCGGTAACCGCTGCCGCGGCCACGACGGAGAAACCCGAACGCGCACCCCAGATTCGCAGTTGCGTCTGATGCATCAGAACTATTTTCTCGTCAATATCACCTTTCCTGGCTCAGTAAACTCATTTAACACCTTAAAAGTCCTCTTTTCCAGCAATCTCTTACAATTGTATGCATTCATGTACTTTCAACATCATCAAGAAGAAAAAAAATAGAAGAAACCTGCGCCGCGCTATTCGAACCTTTCAAGGTCATCCCAGCTCATCCTTACTTCGCAAGCTCATCACGGAGGAATATGCGGCGCTGGCGGCGCCGCCGCTTCCGCCGCTCCAACCCGGCTCCCGCCTGCTCCTCCCGTTGATGAAACTCTCCCTGTACATGACTCTGCACACACTGGCCCACTGACGCCATCTATGGAGCAGCCCTCGAACAGTATCGATCTGCGTACCATTAGACCGAAAGCTCATTTGCGAGGTCGAATCTTAAGAAATGGTCGCTTATAAAGTTGTCAAACGCGTTTCAAATCCACCGCGTAAAAATAGCGCGAGAGGAAAAAAAAAAGAGAAAATATACGCAGATCGGACGTGTTCGAGGGATACGCGATAGATGGCGCGCCAGTCTGTTAACTCGCCGTAAGCAGTTACAAGCGACCGTAATGCATTAGGTCTCACTCCAACGCAGATCAACCTCAAAGCCACGGTCACGCATCGTATACAAAAGACAGTGTGCATGCAGACTGAGGCGTGTGTCTTCCTTGTATACGACGGCCCTGCCACGCGGGTCATGCAGGCACCGCCTGCCGACATGTGTTCATACATATGTAGGAAGCGCTTCGAACATACGTCAGGCGTGACCGCAGATCGTGCTGTCAAATCAAATCAAATCAAATCCTTATTTTCCAGAAAACTGGAGGGGTTATGTCTGCAACAAACAGCCTGCCTTGTGAATGATGTCTGCGCGGTGCCACTGCGTCTTCTTCACTGTGTCCAACAGTGTCCTCCTGCCCGGCAACTGAATCGAGTGACTGTTCTGTTCCCCGCCTCCATTGCATCACGATGCGCGTAGCACATTCAACCTTATGCATTCGTTCCGTTTCACTGCGGATGCGTGATTACTTTGCTCCATCACTACGATTGGTGTAGATTTTTAAACGTGGTACGCACAAGTAAGACTGACCTATAATCTGTGCACTGGGCATAATAGTGCGAATTGAACGAAGACTAATATATGATTCATAAAAGTGCACACGCGTGCACTTTTCCGAAGGGCTTCCTTTACAGGTCGCAGAGATTGATTCTTCGTATACGATTTCGAGAGCGTGGGAACAGGCGGCGTTTGTGGGGGCGCAATCGACAAATTAAGTGTTGATAAAGTAAGGGATCCTCAAATCGTATTCAATCATTTTTTTTAAATATTTATCCTTACAATAGCGAACAGCGCTACGGAAATCCAGTCCTCAAGCTCTGGCAGCAAAAAGGGAAAATTTGGGTGGACGTCCAGCGCATCTTGTTACCATCCCTGTGGAGGTTGGTTCTACCAATAGTTACGTGAATAAAAAAAAGTTATTGTAGTTTTAATTGTATGCTTCATGATGCAAAGTAATGAATTAAAGCACCACATTTTTAGTAAAAAGTAAGTGGCGCATCACGGTCCAGAATTACTCGAAAAAGTAACTCCATAGAAGCAATTCACGTCAATTCTTCGAAACCATTTTCTTTCCTGCCCCAAAGTTAGAGGGTTTTGGTAGATCGTTTCGATAGCTGGGCGTCGATTAAAAATTTTAGCCCGATTAATCGCCACCCTTTACTTGATTAATTACTCGATTATTCGGTTTCGTTCATTACTATGCATAATAGTTTAAAAAAGTCAAAATTACATTCTTTGCCCTTGCAGAATATGCTATAAACGTGGCAATATACAATATCAAATTTTAAATTAACCTTGATACGTAGTTCAGAACAGTGAAAAACACTTATACTCCCAAATTATTGCTTCAGCGTCAGAGGCAAAAATTTTCGTTGATATTCTACACGACAGTAGCGAACTCCTTTGATTGTTCACCGTCTCTGATGCGCCAAACGGACACCCGCACGGCGTTGGAAGTGCACTGGTCAGGGTCACGTACAACCTTCTCCACTTGTTTGAAGTTACAAATATCTCCTCTACAATTTACGTTAGTTAAAAATGTCACCTAAAGTGTTTCTTCATACAGGTGTACTCGTCCCCGTCTGCGTAATGAAAGCGTTGATTTTTTTTCTTTTGCAGAAGTGGATTGTTTAACTGCTTTAAAAATTAATCGCGATTAAAGCATCAATCGATTCATCGGTAGGTTAATCGACTCTAGTGCCCACCCTATAACCGATACCTCCGATAACGATAACGATACCCGAAGACGACACGATAAGTGTGCAAAGACGTCGGAGGAGTATACTGGGTGTTGTTATCGGAGTCGTCGGAACGCTCCACTAAAACTCCCTATTTAGGCGAGAAAAAAGACGGGGACGGTGCTCCGCGCCACTGCTCCTAGGACCGGAGGGGGTCCCCAGTCGCACCCCCGCCCCATCGGGGCTGCAGCCACTGCTAATCTCCGTCGGGCGGAACTCATGCGGACCCCCTTTTTGCGGGGTCCCTGCCGCGACCTGCAGCCCCGCGCTCCTCCGTTCCCGAGCGCAGGTGCCCTTCGGTCAGCGCATCCGGGCCCTGCCGCTTATCGGGCGCGCACAGTGGAGCAAGGCGGCTAATCTGGCCGCAGACGTTTGTTTTGATCCGGCCCGATAGGAACGTCCAGCGCGGAGGAGCTCCCGAGATAGCGGCCAGTCATTAGCTCGTAAAAATTGCGGGGCGGCTCCTCGGTCAACAAGAGACGGCTCACGCCAGGAGAGAGCGCTAACCCGCCACGGGGTCCCTCTGCAGCGTCCGCGCACCCCCGGGCACTTTTTCACGCAAAACGTTCTTTGGCTATGCGTAGCTTTCACTGAAGTCACATCAGCCGCTATACCATGCTCCCGTCTTTGTACCTTTTGCAGCACACATTTGGCACCATCGAATTTGGTCTTCTCGGCAAGGCTTGCTGAGAAGAACGTCGATGGTACGAAATATATATGCTGCTGAAGGTACGGGCCCAGAAGCGTGGTACAGAGCAATGGCGGTAGGCACGGTGCCCTATGATGTCACGTGCAAGGCATGTAGATAGGTATTCGGCATTTCCCGAAGCCTGATAAGTGAAGCCTCGTATAAGCCTGGCCGCGAAACTTGATGCTGATTGGTTAACGGGAGAGGTCACGTGACCAGAGGCGTAAGCGAGAGGGAGTGAGGTAGGCGAGGAGATTCTCGACCACCTGTGCGCACAGTGGGAGAGGAGCTCGAGGGTATGGACGGCTTTGGAAGATCGCCAGGTTTATCAGCCGGGCATATACGTGAAACTCGGAGCATCACTCAACGTTTGTGGGGCTAGAACGTTTGACGTATGCAACGAAATTGCCTAGCAATTTGCCATAAAGGTTTCCGAGGGGGCATTCACTATTAGTGGTACACCGTAGACTATACTCGCTGTCACACCAAGGAAAAAAATGAAGTTTTGAGCATTATTCACGCGCTGCGCGAAGTAGCTCTTACAACATTTGGTTGTCGAAGGAAGAAACGACGCTTTTGGCGTTTAAAACGTGTACGTCTTGATAAAAAAAAACAAAAAACGAGAACATAAATATAATTTAAGATGTATCTATACACATATATTCTTCATTCAACGCATGAATGGTGAAATTAGCAACGTTTCACGAGGAACCGGTTTTTCTTTTTAAATTATGGTTATTGAGGTGAATACGATTATAGAACTCTGCACGTTTCCTGGCCAACCCGAAAGCTTGGGTCGGGTAGCACGCATATTGTCTTCGGGTCCCGGCTACCGGGCACTTTACGAGGGGACTCACCCGCATCGATGTTAGCATATATATGAGAAGGCAGTACCATGCACTATTATACTATCTCTCCTTTTTTCGTCCTCAATCTAACGTGTTTACCCTTCTAACTGACAGAAAACAAAAGCCTATGCACGTAGCTTTCAAATATGTTTTTTTTTCAAACTAAAGTTGTGATCTTGTGTATACGCAGCTTTGGTTTAACCTATATACCGGGTGTCCCAAATAGCGGCCAGGTTCTTTAAATCGACCGTAAAAATCGGTTTCTTAACCTATCGCGCTACGATTTTGTGCAGCGTTGCCCACAGATCGTGGATTTTTTTTGTAAATTTGCAAAGAACAAACTTACTTAAGGAAAAAGTAAAGAAGGAAAAGGCTTAGTTGCTATGGAAACGTGGCGATAGCCACCGGTCTTCAATCAATAGGGCGCCCTATTGTTTGAAGACAGGTGGCTTCACTGCGCTTCCATATACGATTTTAGTCTTTTTCTTTATTTACTTTTTTCTCAAGCAAATTCGCTCTTGGCAAATTTTACAATAAAAAAACACCATTTGTCGGCAACGCTGCATAAATTTGTAGCGCGATAGGTAAGAAAACCGATTTTTGCGGTCGATTTAAAGAGCCTGGCCGCCATTTGATACACCCGGTAGAGCCAAGCTTCGCTTAGAGTATCGTCACCCCGTTCCCCGATCTGCTAGTGGGCGCCACTATCTTGGTGCTGCTGAGCAGACAGACACAAATGTCGATCGTCACAATTCAAAATGCGACTTCTTCGCCTTTAGACTCCGTGGAAGCTAAGGTGATATCGCTTTCCTCTGTCGCGAACTGCAATTCTAACATTTCTGGAGGACGAAAAAAAAAAACAACGTTTCCTGCGATTTTAAATAGAGCTTCAGATCACTGGCAACCATGAGTTTTAAGCACCAAGATGGCCGAAGGTTCGTTACTCTGAAGCGTAGCTTATTTAGTGGCTCTAGTTTGTGCTATATAGAGGCCGAGGAACGGTTATCGAAGCAGCGGCAGTTTGAGCAGATCAGGTGCACCGACAATTTCCCGGGGCGGCTTGGGATTTAGGAAAAAAAGAAAAGGGTTTAAAGCCTGCAGGAATTATCACCCTTCCGCTGCACTCCAAGAAATTTGGAGCGTCTGCTTTCTCCCAAAACGCTTGGCAGACCCGATCGCTGCAATTTACGGAGGAGGCTCGGCTAATGACGACGCTGGAAATAGCTTTACGGCTAGACAAACCGTTCGCGCTCTGACACTGAACACGATGTTTCACGATGCTCAGTGTCACACCAGCCTTGTACACGTTACTGTAAAAAAGTAACAGACAATTGATTACAATTGCAATTACTCTCACTTTAAAAACCAAGTGTTCAACTAGATTACTCGATTACTCAAGACGAAAAGTAATCGGGCGTTACTCGAAAAAGTAGCTATACTGCTCCGATTGCTGCAGACTTCCAAAATAAAATTTTCTGTCGGTTTGAAAAAAAAAAAAAAGCTTTTTTACTGAATAATATTGGATGAGAATCGCGGAATTATGATGTACTTGTCTTCTTAATCTGCCAATTTGGGTAAAACATGATCCTTCTACAGAAGACCCGGTTCGAGGATTCCTTGGTAAGAAAATTGAGCGAGGCAATTTGGGCGCCGTTAGAAAGAGGAGGGAAAAAATACTAACAGTTACTAGTGATTTTAGTACTCGAAAAAGTGATCACATTACTCTTGCGAATAATTACTAATTCACGTAATCAAAATTATTTAAAAAAAAGTCATCGATTAGAAGTAATTTGATTACATGTGATCGCGCCAGATTTCTTAGTGTCTGAGTGGAAAGACTTGCCTAGGGAAAGAGGGAGGTGGAGGCGCAGAGAAAGGTCTGAATGGAGGCGGCAATAATAGTTTAGCCGGAGTGGCGAAATCAGTGAAAGGGGGTGGGGGGATAGGGATAGGACAGGGTCAATGCTTAGACCAAACCATCAAAAGACAAGAACCACGAGAGAAGCAGCAGAGTAATTTTACCTTTCTCTGTACTTTTCCATCGGGTGGACGTTTCTTGTATTCATAACCGCCGAGCCCCGCCCTTCTGTCGTTCATTGTTAGAAAGTAGAGAAATATCGGTATTTTGAAGCGAGAAATTCGGGAATGGGCAGTTGACACACAATGAAGTTTCTACCAAAAGCAAACACCCTCCTCCCTTTTTCCTCTTTCTCTTTAAACATTCTGCGCCGTCGCCGTCAACTTAGCTCAGGAATTCAATCAAGTTTAACGTTCTGTGCACGCAGCTCTCTTCCTTCATCGTTTCTCTTTCCTTTCCCTTTTCTTATTTCGACCCTCCACAGCTACATAATAACACGTTTGGACAAGATACTCGACAACAGTATTTAAGATAGGTTCCCAAATACCTGCTTCATAAAATATTTAGAGTAGGACTAAAGATACTTTTCCGGTAAAATATCTTGAGGAGAGTTCAAATACTTAGACATGTAATTCAATTACTTCCCGAGATACTTTCGCATTGCCTGATTTGCATACTTCGGTAACACTAGAATGCTTTATTTGCAAGCAACAGAAGTAAACAACAAAATCGCAGTTGTATTCTATGCATTGCGTCCAGTGTAAGGAGTGACATCACTGGCGCATGTTACAGGATATGCTTTGAAAAGAAATACGCAAAAAGAGCTAACACATCGTTGAAAATAGCATCTTCTGGAGGATTTATAACGTGCACCTTGGATGCACCGTTTTACTATGAGCGCCGCAGTCGCTATATCTGGAGTTCGCTTAAAAACAATTACATACATAAAGGAATGACTGAATATCAAGGAGGGCACACGTGTAGTATAGGCATGGCACTTACCGCGCCTTCTTCAAGTAGGGTAGCCCAAACGCTGTATTCGTAGGTGACTAAACTTCAGAATAAAAGGCACGTATATAGGGACACGGAAGCATTGCTTTCTTTCTCGCGGTAGTCGATTTCTTTATTTTTTTCCCCCCATATTAAGCTGTAGGAGCCCGTTCCGAAAGGCGTGCAGTGACTCTTCGTTTGCATTTTGAGAGCTCATCCAGCTCGTAGCTTGTTTCCTTCCTGGTTGCAATCTATAGCCTCATAAAAGAATCGGGTTATCATAGTTCTTGCAGTAGCAAAAGAAAACTTTAAAAAAATTGTCTTCAACTTTTTTTTTTGTTATTCGTTCCTTTGGTGGCATTTTGAGTCTGCATCTTAGATGGTTCTGGCCTGTTTCATGTTCATTGTTCGGCCGTCTCCGCTTCGCTTTTGGAATCGGATCAACCTTGCGCTGGGGTGTGCCGATTACTACTACCGCAAAATATGCTCGCGCACATTTTTTTCTCGAAGTATGTGAGGTAATGAGTACAAGATACTGAGAAATGTGTAAAGATAGAGTAGCAAATACTATCAATCAATTGTATTTGCAAGATGCGAAATTGCTACCAAAAGTAATTGAAATACATCATACTGAGTAGAGTATTTCAGATAGGCACAGGTCTGCATAAGAAACACCGACTGGCGCGCCGCTGCGTTGCTGCAGTGAAGTTCCATCGCCGCGCCTCGCTGTTTGGTGTTTGAGGCGGAGTCCCGATTCGCCTTTGTTTTGCAGCTATAGCGGCCACCTGGTCCGCCTCTTTACTGCGTGGGTCAGTAAGTGCATGCCATACGCTGATTTTGTTTGTCGCGTGTGCGTTCGTGCTGCTGGGACATAGACATGCGTCCATCTTTTGACACTGTAACCCTCTGCCTTCGTTCACTTAACCTTAAATTAGACGGCGGTCCGAATCAATAACGAGATCATGGCGCCAGCTGACATCAAAACAAGCCGAACAGAAACGCTTTTTTTTTAATAGTGCGCTTAAGAGAGGAAGTTGTTGTTTGTAGTCAACCGCGTTTTTGCTATATTTCTTTTTTGTCGAGGCGGTTAGTTTCGCAGACAAGAAGGAACAGTCCCGCTTTCTTTGCACTGTATGGAGAGGGTTAAGGCGCTAGATTGCAAGGTGTCGGCGCCACTTTAGCCCCTTTCCGAAATGTGCCTCCTCCCAAATTTTGCCGCCCAAGGCTTCGGGCCGTGAGTACACCATTGAAGCACTGAAGCTTCAGTTGCGAACCGTCAGTGCGTAGTGCGCAGACGGCTCGAACGTGTAACTTGTATTTCGCGTTAGAGCAAATTCATCTTCTGTTGAACGTTAGAGTCCCTATTATACAATAATACGCAGTTTAAAAAAGATAGCCAAAAACATTCTCTCTTTTTTTTGGGGGAGGGGGGGGCGGGGAGTCCCCCCCCCCCCCCTACCTCCCTCTTCCTTCGGAACGAAATACTGCGTACGCCGCTGGGCGGAATGATGCCAATCGAAACTGAGGAAACAAGACGAACTGGTAAAGGAAGGGGGAAAGAGCACTCTGGCACTGTTGTTTAAAGGGATACTGAACCGAAATTTCGAGTTCGAAAAAATAGGCTGGACGGATAAGCGGGACGCTGCAAAACCCAAAGACATCACTCATACAGCGATATCTCTAACGGATCGCCGTATTTTCGGGAAATGACTACTCGATTGAACAAGGTCGACGAGGCCGACGAGACAAGTCCCGTCATGATTCAATTCCCTCTCCTCCTCGATACGTCCCGTCAATCTGGTGAACCGAAGCGAGGAGGAGAGAAGCCAGGCCGCTTCACCTTATTCTCGAATTCTCCAGGAGGAAAATTACGCCATAGACCTCGAGTGATCGCGCCCTTCTTTCGAAAAGTATGGCCATTAGTTTGAGATACCGATGTATGATTGGAGTTCGTATCGTCCCGTCCAAAGCTTCTGCGGCCTGATTTTGCGAAATCCAAATTTCGGTTCAGTAACCCTTTAAAGGTTCCGTGTGCATATCACTTGTTGCGTATTCGCTCCGTGGAGTCCAGCCGGTACAGGCTGAACAACAAAAAAACAATCGCGCGTCTTTTAGTCAGAGGGAAATTTACTCAGTCGATATGGCAGGGTAAATAAAAATATTGATTAAAAAAACTGATTTATTTGATTTAATTTTGGATCATTTGATTTAAATCGGATTACTTTGATTTAAAGCACCATAGCTAGAAAAATGTGATTCTTTATCACTCTACGCATTTTTAATCACGGCGTATTGATGCATCAATCCGTCGGATCACTGAAAACAGCTCAGAAGAAATAATTACTCTAATTTATACTGTGCAGTCCTAATTAGTCATTTTCAACGATTTAAAACCCGTCATACTAAAAGAAAGTGCAGCTTGATTTCTTTTTTTAGTTGAGAAAAAGCTTAATTTGCTTGTTCTCTCGATTTCCGATTTTCTCAATATGACATTATTTTCCTCGTATTTCTTTCTTTTGCTTTCTGGTTTTCTTGCAATGGGACATTTAGGTAACCGACGAACGAACTGGAAGTAGAAAGAAAACTCGATCAACACTTCGATTTGCCCAGAAGAGCACCGCTTTGGAGTCATTTTCAGCCTGCTATAAATATATTGTGCTCGGTAAATTTATTAGATTTAAATGCTCTACCAATGCACATAAAATATCAGATGATAAACAAACTGTAAAAAGATTTCGCAGATTATTTGTGCGCGAAAGGTTTGATTTAAATCAGCAATGGAAAATCGCTGTCATCATTGAAATCGTCGTTGGAAAATCACTGTCATAATTAACATCATAAATAAAAATCAAAAAATCACGATTTAAATTATGCTCTCAAAATCGTGATTTAAATCACCTCGATTTTTATTCTCCACCCTGGACCTTGAGCGCCTGGAGTCTCCGATGTAGATGAGAAATTTGGCGAGTGCAGTTACGACGGTTAGCCCGGGGTCTTCTTCACGATTTCACTCCGGTACGATGCTGATCCAGATCGAAACGTACAGGGGTGCGGATTGAGGCTTAGGATACCTGAGTTCTGCAGAGCAAGCTTTCGCTCCACGTGCTCCGAGCTGGTTTGCGCTAGCACGTCGGCTAACGCACTCGGCCACCGATCCTTTTTTTTTTTCTCTTCATTGAGAGGTTTTTATAGTGATCGAAGGATCACAACCCTACCGAAAAACCCCGACTTTTCGCTATCTGGATTATGGAACTGGAAATATATGCCTGGATTCGATCTGGATTTCAGGTTTTCCTAAGTTATTCCTTTGTCTGCAATCTAGATTTCAACTTTCCAGAAACAAATGGACCTTTTCCCAGTAAGCTTCCGCGCGTGCGTGCGGCCCCTCTCCTGGCCTGGCTTCCCGCTGTCGCCATTTTTGCGGGGCAAAGTTCCGGTCGACCAACATTTTCAGCACCTATCTTTGCGCGTATTTCGACCTTTTTGTCCATTCTTGTTTGAGTATACGCTAGTATGGGGCATAAAAGGCAACAACGATCAATACAACAGCACGATGCCAATGTATTCTGACAGACGGAGGCAAGTTGGGCTGCCCTACATTCGTAGTTCCAAGACAAGTTCGTCCGCAGATGGCGCGAAGGTCCATTCCAGCTGGATTCCCAGTTCCATAATCCAGATAGTGAGAAGTTATACTGGGTTTTTCGGTAGGGAATGTGAGAGACACATCACTTCCCGGGACGATATGGCGGTGAATGCTTGGCCAGTGTGAACTACTAAGCCCTCCTAGTTTGGCAACTCGTCTCACTTTGTAGATGGGCAATTTAACCGGTGCACTATACGGCCGCTAGCTTGGAGTTTTTAGCGGGCATAAGCAGAGAGGCGCGAACCTCCCCCCTGGAAATGGTCCAGCTCCCATCCCACTCGTCATGTCCAGCTCAGGCCAACATCCTTCCACCGCTCTTCTCCCCCCCCCCCTTCCTTCTCAAAAAAACAAAAAAATCCTGGTTACACCACTGGCGTCAGTCCGTCGTTTCGTTACAGTTTCAAAACCGGAGAGATTGCCAACTGCTGAAGCAACGGGTGCCGGCCCGTTGGGCGGCAAGTTTGCGCAGGCCTTATCTACTTGTGCGGGCGAACCGTCGGCCTCGGCGCGGCCGCGTGTCATAAAACCAGACGGAAAACAAAGGAAAGGCGTCTCTGCTGTTGGCAAGTGCGACGCAGCGCCTTCCAGGTCCAGGGGGCGATCGGCCGTCGGCGTTAGCATACGAGGAGTGATCGAAGCGACGTGGCTATCCCACGTCGGCTCTCGAGATGGCGCCGGAGGGCCAGTGTGTTTCTCTCGTCGTCAGCGGTTGCAGGCGAGCGCATAGCGCTTGCGACTGCTTACCACTGAGGGCCTTAAAGCCTGTTGGGATCTCTTATGACGAGATAACTCACTGGCGCCATCTAGCGGGTAGCCGTAGGGTACTTGGCATTTCCGTCTATTACCTGCCTTTTCCTCACACCTACCCAAACTTGGACGACCTCTACCTCCTTGGGAACTCGCCGACATCGTCTCCAGCATCTCCATACCGAAGAACATGGGGCCAGAACACCAAAAGCGCCATCAACTCTTCGATCAAAGACACAAAGACATCGTAGCCATCCACTTCGAGACCCCCGACATCCGCTCGGTATATACAGACACCGCATATCGCTCCCGAGCTTCCTCTACTGCCTGGCACATTCCCAACACAGGCACACGGGGCCGGGAAACCAAGACCGCCAAGACACCCCATGCAGCCGAGGCCCAGGCAGTCCTGCACGCCATGGAACACGTCGCTCGGAACTTCCCGCAGGCTAAGACCGTCAACATTTACACCGACAGCCAGGATATTCTGCGACTGTGTCGCAGCTATGACCCCACAAGTCCCACCACCAGACAAATCCCCATTCTCGCCCGACATCTCGTAGACACACGCAACACTAAAATAGCTCTACACTGCATCCCTGGACACTCGGGAATCCTAGGCAACGAGGTTGCTCATCGCGCTGCGGGAGCGTTAGCTGGTTTGTTCCTCTCTCAGCCACCTCAAGCACTCTCCATCCTTGGAGTCCCTGCAACCAACGGTCAGTTCTACGATCCTGAGGAGAGCCTCAGAAGAGCCAAAGACGCTCGCGGCAAGCTTCTGAGCTCCCTGCCCAAGGAAGAACACTTTATACCTAAAGGCTACTCCAGGAAGGAGCTGGTCCTCCTGCGAAGAATCCGATTCCAACAGTGCCATCACCCCACACATCAAACGACTGTGGGGCATCTCGGCGAGCAAGACTACCAAACAGAGAGCGGGAAAGAAGCAAAACGCAACCCCAGGACCCCTCCAACTTCGCACCTCAACACTGGGCAAGCCCGAGACATGCCCTTACTGCAGTCTAACCCTCGCAGGAGACCTCCACCACCTCATGTGGGACTGTTCACATTTCACCCCCGCCAGAGACAAGGCACTCAACTCACTCCCACTCAACCTGCGGTCATGTGCCCTGGAGAATTGGACCAGGCCTGCCACAGACCTCCTCAGAACAAAGACAATCCTAGACTCAGTACTTCTCTTCTTGAGGGAGTCCGGCCTGGCCTCGTCTTTTTAGTGGAGCCGTCGCAGGACCAAGCCGAGCATTATGCGAGTGCTTGATGTATAAATAAACGTTTTCCACTACCACCACCGCGCATCAAATATATATTTGCTCGAAAGCCTTTTTTTGTAAGACAAAATTAGGAGAGCGTGTTGGTTAAACATCTTGGTATGCGAACGCAAGGACACAAGGGACACACAAAAACACGTTAGACGTGGACAGCACAGGTCAGACACGTGCACGCGTCTGACGTGTGCTTATAGAAGAACCCAACGAGCTTGAGTATCACCTTAGAGCGGTAAACCGCAACCCAAGGCCTGCAGCGGAAATGGCACCCCCGGTTGCCGCCATCTTGCCTGTTTGCCACATTAGTGATCACGTGACGTCAAGATGGCTGCGCCCAGAGGTGTGCCAGATCAGATTGGCCAGATCACGGTAAGCAGGACGCCCTCTGGGGTTGCGTTCCAATCTTACTCGAATGGATCTGAGTTACTCTGGTGGGTCATGTCACGTGACAAGACTGAAGGAGTAACTGGACGCGGGTAGGTTTTCGAACGCCAAGGTACAGAATGTTTACCCAAGAGTGAGATCAAGTAAATTTTGGAACGCGGCCGTGCTTACCGTAATCTGGCCGATCTGATCTGGCGCAGCTATGCGCGCAGCCATCTTAAAGTCACGTGATCACTAATGTGGCAAACGGTCAAGATGGCGGCAACCGGGGAGTGCCATTTTTGGCCGCTGGTTTACCGCTCTAAGTTTACTCAAGCTCGTTGAGGGAACCATGGATAAGCAGAAAACGCTTCCCAAAATTCAAACTGGGCCTCGAGGCGATTACTCCCCAGCCAAGACTGGGCGAGCTATACTTCGTCTCACCTTAGTATGGACTATTGTTAGCCGCGCGTGCTAAAAGCGCGAGCTAGTTGCTTCGAATGAAGCCTCGGCGC
>JAZHYW010063900.1:0-16208 GCA_037355805.1 Ixodes ricinus | reverse complement strand
AGCGTGCCTGGCGTGGTCTCGACTATCGATAGTACTATCGATAGTATCGATAGTCGCCAGAAATCTGACTATCGATAGTAAAAAAAACTATCGATAGTACTATCGATAGTCGACTATCGAAAAACTATCGATAGTACTATCGATAGTCGACTATCGAAAAACTATCGATAGTACTATCGATAGTCGACTATCGAAAAACTATCGATAGTACTATCGATAGTCGACTATCGAAAAACTATCGATAGTACTATCGATAGTCGACTATCGGAAAATTATCGTTAATCGACTATTGGAAAACTATTGATAGTCGACTATCGTAAACCTATCGATAGTACTGTCGACAGTTTACTATCGATAGTTTTGCGTACACTAGTAGTTTGCGTCGCTCCCTCTTCTCTTTTTCTCGCTTTATTTTTTCAAATGGCACACCAACTAGCCCAAGCACTTACCATCCCAACTTTGGTTCAGCTTTCAGTGATGACGAAGACGGGATTTTGGGCGAAGAGAGGAGGAAGGGAGGCGAGTGGCGGTGCGGCAACTGCGTTCGCTTTAGTGGTGCAAAACTATCGATAGTACTATCGATAGTCTCCATAGCCGCCAAAAATCTGACTATCGATAGTAAAAACTATCGAAGTACTATCGATAGTCGACTATCGAAAACTATCGATAGTACTATCGATAGTCGACTATCGAAAAACTATCGATAGTACTATCGATAGTCAACTATCGAAAAACTATCGATAGTCGACTATCGATAGTTCTGCGATACTATCGATAGTTTTTCCAAAACTATCGATAGTATCGATAGTCGATTTATCGATAGTTTTGCATCACTAGTGCCTGGGCACTGTAGCTGAGGCCGGGCGAAGTCGAGAGGCACAGGCGAGTTTTCCGGGTCCATGTCTCTTTTTTCGCTGCCTGAACTCGTGATGCGTGCGAACATCCCGAAGAAAAATCTGCCGGGTGCCAAAATAGCAAAATTTTGGCTTTGGATCGTGGATTAAAGTGGATTTTGGATTGTAAAACAGGATTGCCGCACGCAACTCTCAGAAGATCATGCATTATCGCTGAGAAACCTCCAACCGCCTCTCGCAAACCGCCTCTGGGTGTGTCTGAACGAGGTCGCTCGCGCCACCGCATCACAACCGCTTCGCGACGCGGATCCGCTTCCAGTGTAAATGCGCCATAAATGCTGTCAAAAAAAAAAATGAAAAGATTTTTTTTGTTTTATGACATTTTAGTTTTGTTCAAATATGAGTGCCTTAGGAACAAACGACTGGTCGTGTCCACTTGCATCGCCTCGGCAAGAGAGGTCTCGCGTACTTGACTTTCGCACACCGTACCTTTGCCGAGAAAAGTTCGCATCGTGTCAAGCATAGAGTTGCCGGCGATCGTTGGCCACCTAACTGGGTCCTCCAATCCGAGCCAAATGTCATCCCTCATTGGAAAATCGTAGTCGCAAGGATGCCGCCGACATCATGGCACTAGCCAACTTCTCATCGCGAATCCTCCTTGGACGAGGAGCATTTTTTGCGTACGCAAAGTTTTAGCATGTGCCATTCCAAAACTGCCTATGGACCGCTACTCTTCTGTCTACTTCAGATTCTCAAAATGGCAGGTTTGCCTGCTGGTCTGTAAACATGCCTTTCGTGCCGTCCGTAATTGGACAATCACTGAATTGCAAACTACTAATCTTTTCAATGCGCCAATTTCGGTAGACCGTCCTCCCTCGGAGACTCGGGTTGAGAGTCCTCGGCGGGAAACTTGCGGAAATGGAGGGTGCCGTTGGGAAGGGGACGGAAAACAAAATGGCAGCGATTATGGTTAACTTTAGCACTTCCCAAAGTAGTTGGACTACTCTCGCGATCACTTACTAATAAATTTATTCGAATGATTACAGAATTGCTCCAAAAGTAATCGATTGCAAGTTATTCGGTCACCTGTAATGAGACCTCTAAAAAGTGTGATTAAGACGTGGGTTTTCAAGCTGTGTTCCTAGGAGCCCAGGGTGTGTTCCCCGAACTCCCAATTTTGTTTTTATATTGAGGCTTGTGCTAGTTGGTTGTTCATGCTGTATATAAATAGCGCACAAAAAGACAAGGGACAAAAGGGAGACACAAAAAGAAGAAAGGTTGCGCCTAAAACTTTTTATAAAATATTTTTTGGCCAAACTGGTATTAATGCCTCCTTATACCCTATCTTTCTCCTACCACATATGTATCCCTAGGTTTGATCGTCCGTTTAAAGTCAAAGAGAATCTGTTTAAATATGACTTATCTAAAAACAGATTTTTTTGTTAAAACAATAAGTGATTGGAACTCTTTACCCTTTGAAATTGTAAACACTACAAACAATGATCTATTTTTTTTTCAAAAATTATCCCTACTTCTTCTATCCTTTCTGTGATCTTATAGTTTTGTGTCTTTTTTGGGGGTATGCACATATTTGCATGTAGTCATTGTTCTGTTTCATTTGCCCATTACGTTTTACTGTAATGTTGTTATTTTTCTTTTTCTTCCCACTGCTATAACGCCACTGGTGCTGCAGGTATCTGAAATAAATAAATAACATAAATAAATAAAGACGAACAACGCTATATTGTCTCGGCTGTCCCTATCTTCACATCAACTATCTTTCCAGTTTGAGCGCTATCTTCAGCAGATCTGAGCCATCCATTAATCACGTGACTATATGAACCAAGTGCTCCAGCATTCTTGTTTGCAGGGTGTGCAAGCTCGAAAACTACCGTCTTAAGAAACCGATTTATGAGCTTCCTTCAAAGAGACAACACACGGTTTACTGAGCGGCGGGAACCCCCTCAAGAGCGGATGCCCTTGGGGCGAGAGGCCACAAAGGGCTGGCGAGGACTTTCCGCGAACAGAATGACTAGCTTGCACGCGAGGGGTTGCGTCTGAAGCGGTACAATAGAACCTGTTGATACGTTTGAAAAAACGAGAAAAGCGTACGATCTGGGAAACGCATGATCCACCTGACATTTCTGGTACGTGGAAAAACAAAGCTGCCTGAGTGCAGCTGGACAACGTAATACCAGTACCTCATTGCCCGAAAGCATCCGTCAGCTTCTGCTGCGTGACACCTTGACCTTGGCAGGAGGGTTCTCTTCTGCAGCATCTGCAGGCCTCCCTCGGCTGCAAGGTTGTCTTTTGTGGCAAAGTAACTCCGCAGCACATCCAGTGCAGCGACCGCCTGAGCTGAAAGTAGCTCTTGGAGGCGTTTCTGGCTCATCCTCATCCTGCGTCGTCGTCGTACTCGCCTACGGTAACTTGGCCCTAGTAACGCAACTCCACCACAATGTCAGCAACGGTTTGGGGGTCGCACGTTGGGACGTCGTCATCCACAGCGACGAAACCGCTGAACGCCAGCTCCGCGCCGGCGGAGCTGGAGCTCCTCGTCCATGTCATCATCCTCAGTCTCGCAAGGGTCGAGGTCACCGCTCACACAGGGCTCGGGCTCCTCCACTTCTGGCGAACGCTGAACCCCGTGCTTCCTAAAACAGTTCTCGACTGTTTCGCTGGTCACGCTTTCCCACGATGCATTCAAATAATGCATAGCATCAAGCAACGTCAGCTTGCCGGGGTCCTCGCCTCGGGGACACGCGAGCCAAGAAGCGCCGCACGATGCACTTCCTGTACAGGTGCTTCACGTTCTTGATGATCCCGGCATCCAGAGGCTGCAGTGACTCGTCATGTCCGGCCAGCAGGAAGACGACCCGGAGGTTGCGCAGGAACGACGTGTCTTTCGGATGAGCTGAACAGTTGTCCAAAAAGAGAAGCCCCTTCCGGTCTTTGCTCCCCAGTCGGACCGTCCAGGTACCGCAGAAACACTTCGAAGAGGCTGCAGGTCATCCAAGCCTTGGTGTTGTGCTTATACAGGGTGTTTCACGAGAGGTGGACAAATTCGATATTGCGAAAACTACTGCGTCGCAACAAAAAAGGCTTAGGTCTTTTTTGGTACAGGGCCAGGGGCCTATTTACGAAAATTATTAAAGTCCGAGATAATTAAATTGTTAATTATTTTGGCGTAATTAACTTTTTTAATATTGTGTTTAAGGGCATAGTTTCAATTCAAAAATTGCTCAGCGTCATCGAAAAACATTAAATCAACAAATTGCAGAACAATAGAAGGCACGCGAAGCATTTTACGGCTTTCTGAAAAACCGCACAAATTCGACGGGTTTTAAGTTTCGGTTTGTTATCGGAGCGCATCTCCGCTCCGGCAGCACCGCGCCCCGTGGAGAGATAGTTGCATCCAACCTCTGCTGCGCGCGTCATGACAGCGCAGCAGAGGTTGGATGCACTATCTCTCCACGGGGCGCGGTGCTGCCGGAGCTGGAGATGCGCTCCGATGACTAAACCGAAACTAAAACCCGTCGAATATGTCGGTTTTTCAGAAAGCCGTAAAATGCTTCGCGTGCCTCTATTGTTCTGCAATTTGTTGATTTAGTGTTTTTCGATGATGCTGAGCAATTTTCTAATAGAAACTATGCCCTTATAACACAATATTAAAAAAGTTAATTACTCAAAATAATTAACAATTTATTTATCTCGGATTTTAATAATTTTCCTAAATAGGCCCCTGGCTCCAGGACCAAAACGACACAAGCCTTTTTGCTGCGACGCGTAGTTTTCGAATATCAATTTGTCCACCTTCGTGAAACACCCTTGTACACAAGGAGCCGAGCAAGGTTCTTCAGGCATGTCGGGTTCTTAAATTTCCCGATCATCCACGGCTTCATCATGTCCGTGCCATCTTCATTGCAGCGAAGCAGCATGGTTACTCGATCCTTGCTGACCTTCCCGCCGTGTCACGACTCCCCCTTCAAACTCGGGTACTTCGTGGGTTGCACCTTGAAAAACAGGCCAAGTTCATCGGCGTTGTAGGCGTCACGTGGGGCGTAGGCATTCACAGTGCCGGGAAGCAATGCAATCCAATTCTCAATATCCGCCGGATACACGCTGGCTGCTTCGCCATTCACTTGGCGGTATGAGATGCCATGGCGAACCCGAAATCGGTCCATCCAGCTGTTCGAGCTGCGAAATCCTCGACGCCCATGATGTCTGCAATCTCCATGGCCTTTTCCCGCAGAATGCTTCCGTCGAAGTTCACACCAGACGCCCGTGCTTGCTTAAACCACTTACGCAGCGCATCCTCCAACTCTCCGTGCTTTGCTCCGTGGGCCTGCTTCGTCGCTGCACCGAAGACCAGGGCGTTTTCTTCTATTTGCTTTTGTTTCGACACGACCGTGTTGACCGTCGACGCAGGCAGTCCGAGGCCCTTGGCGATGTCAATTCTTTTCGTTTAGGGTCCCGGTCGAAAACTGCCTGGATGTTCAACTTTTCCCTCGAAGTCAAAGGTTTCCGCTTGCGCGATGCCAACGCCGGTTCTCGGGCACAGAGTACGGAAAGAAGCAAGGCTGACGCGCACCACGGCACGGCAACAGAGAAATGGCGGAATGCCGACCTCGCGAAATGTCAAACAAAAAAAAGTTGTCGGGTTCGTTCATTTACTACCACCCGTACATGGCTCAAGAGTTACTCTGAGGGAAGCGTTTATCATCCTCAGAGTCGTGTAGCCAGTTTAAAATGGTGTCTTCAAGCATTTGGAGGAGTAACCGAGAGTGACTCCTGCGCTTGTCCTGTGTGCTTCTTCGTCTTTTTGTCCAGTCTTTTTTGCACTATATTTAATATGAATGACTCTTAGTCACGTGTCTATCATGAAAACGACTAAAAATCAAGAAGCGAACGCGAACACATCGAGATGATCCCGCGCGGACAAAACCGACGGTACTTTCGGCGTGCGGTGCGTGCAGCGACAACCGTTTTGCCCGAAGATCGGAAGCTCATTGCCCAGGAAACGTATAATCCGATCTGATGTTTGGCAAAACTTTGGACGTACTTCCCGGGAAATTGTATTATCCAGGAACGTATGAACCAGTCGTAACTTTATGGGACATTTTTCAAGCCCTCGGTTGTGAACGTACGAGACGGGAAATCGTATCAACCGAGATCGTATCAACGAGGTTCTACTGTATTCACGTCGAAAACATCCTGGCGTGCGCAGCTCGCGACAAAAACGTCGGACTTTTGCAACGCAGCGCCGCGACGTTGGCCCCACAGTGGAGGGAGGGAGGGATGCTCGAGGGGTATGAACAATCCCAGTTTGGGTGCAAATCGGTTCGTTGTTAACTATATTTAGTTGTTAAAGGCTTGAGACCCAGCAACCCAGTCCTGAGTCGGGTCAGATCACCGGAGCGCCGAGGCACCACCTGCCGGTACGGCTGACCGTATCGTCAAACCTTGTGCCTCGTTATTGTCTCGTTGTTTTTTTCGCCCGCCTTCCGAGGGCACTTTTCTTTCTTTGTGCCGACGTCATCGCGAGGTGCTTTGGACGCCGCCCTCCCTCGCAGGGGGACCCCAACGTCCCGTGTGGCCAGACCACCTTCGAGGTGGTGCTGCAGTACGGCATGGAGCTGTCCCTGGAGCAGCAGGCCTCGGTGGCCTCCCTGGATGCCCTGGACGTGCGGCCCGCACGGGGGACCCCAGCCCTTCCGGGTGCCGGGCGACTGCCACGAGCGCTTTCCACCAACTGCCGCGCTCCTGCATTGCCAGGTGCGGGCCGTGTAACGCGTCTTTGACCGGTGTGCCTACCGGGTCCTCAAAAGTGGTCTTTCGATTTCCGCCAAACGACGTCGTGAAAGTGTCACGTTGTCACCAGCCGTGAAGCCCTGGCGGTGTCGTGGCGGCGAGGGTGCGTGCGGCCGACACCTGTTCCGCCGCAGGTCGGTCTCCTGTTCGACGGTCCGCGGAAGCTTCGGCGGTCAGGGAGTTGGGACGTCAGGACCAGAGCCTTTTATACTGGGAGAGTTCGGCGGGTGGGAGGGGGCTTACGGCCCGCTAGGTTTAGCGGATTCAGCGGGTTCCGCTCCCGCCATGATGTGCCTCCCGGCAAGTGGGTCCCCATTGACGTGCGATGTAAACGCGTGTATGTTTTGCCGTTCACGCTTTTGTTGGCGTGAGGAAAAAATCGGAAAACAAGCATTTTGTGATTCGGTGCTTTATTCATGTAAAAATTAGCAAAGAAACCGCCAGTTTACGAACGGTACTCATTTATAAGTGGGGAATCGCTCAAAAACGTCCGACGTCCGACACAGCTCAGCGGCCTATAGTGCGCATTGTTCAGTGGGTAAGTTCGATTGTCTGGATCGCTCCCCGACTGTTTACCATATCACAAGGTTTGTGCACCGTTGTGCGGAATACGGCAGACCGATCGTGATTTTCTGCCGTGCTTCTTCACCTGCCGGTCTTTTTCTTTTTTTCTGACATTGTTTGGTTTGTTGTGAAGAAGCAGCGTCGGCATCGCGTTGTGCCTGAGCTTTTTGGGATCAACAACCGCTTTCGAATTCACTGTCTGCGAAGTGCACCTAAAAAAAAAAAGCACGACATGTAAGTATTTACTGCGCGTATTAAAAAAAGATATCAAAATAAAGGTATCGCTAGCGAAACAAAAGCGCTTGCGAGATGGCGAAGCGGAGCTGCGAGGCCGCTTCTAAAAACTCGAGCGTAGAGAAAGCTACGAGAGCGAGCTGCGTGCTTTGAACGTGCCGACGGAGCGCGTGCGCTCGTACAGTGCACGCGTCGTTCAGCGCGACGTGCAAGCCCTTGCAGCGATCGGCTCCGCTCGCACTTATACTGAAATACAGTATACACAGTTCAAAGTTCGCAAGCTAGGCCGCTCGCAAGTATCAGGTCTTGCGCGGCAGGAAACGGCTTCGTGATCAACGGACACTCTCACCTGACGCAGAGCCGTACTTGACGCTGCCGCGTCAAGTCGCTGCACAGTTTTAGTCAAAATAAAACGCGTTTAACTCAAAAAATAAATAAATTATAAAATTACCTCGCACAATCGAGAACTCGATGTCGGCTTCCACTTAGCCCTCTTTGTTTTGGCCTCCCGGATCTTGTGCCTTGCGTGGTTTTCTTTTCCTTGCGGGAACCGGTACATCCTGAACCCTTTTTTCACGCTGTTCGAGCACCCAACGGCACTACAGCACCCCATTACGTTTTCTTCTAACGTCTCGCAGAGCGCAGGACGATCATTTTCACCGTCGTCTCTCGCTCCACGCTAGTCAGACGGCTGCCGGCTCGAGACGACAAGGCACATCATGGCGGACAACGAAACCCGGAACGCGATGCCCACAGTTGCCAGACTGTTCGATCAGTGCTGCCAGACTGGCGGCTGGATCAATAGACCGCCGAACTCTCCCAGGATAAAAGGCTCTGGTCGGGACGACGGTGGCTTCTAGGATTGACCGCCAGAACTACGACATCCGATAGCGTAGTATTCTGCGGCGTTGTTTATTGCCACTTTGGGACCAGTTTTGACATGTGGGCGGGGTAGGACGCTGATCGCGTCGGTCAGAGACGCGTTGGTGGCGCCGTAACGTCGGGGACTGTCTGCCTAGAGGGGCGAGAACTGAACCGATCGATGGGGCCCTTGCAGGTACCACGGCTTGGGCCAGGTGGCCGGCCACGGCTTCACCAACCCGTCTTTCTCCCGGGGCCACTGGGTGGTCTTCAGCGACGACCTTTTGGCTTCCTCTGGCTCGAGCTGCTCTCGCTCAGCATGTACCACCGGGTGCAGGAAGACCTCAGCTGCTGAAGACATGGCCATCCCCCCACCCTCTACCTCCGGCTGCATCTTTGGAAAGCACCCCTAACACCAGCTTGTCCTCGCCGAGCTTGCCATTTCTTACGCAAGGAGGTACACTGAACGGCTGCCGAACAACCATTTTTTTGGCGGCGACGCAAGCGGCAGTACTTCTTGAGAGTCCTAAACCCGGTGGCCATGTCGGCCTGGTTTCGTCTACCTCTTGCGGCGCACCACTAGTTCCGAGCAACAGAACTCGGCTGATGTGCTGACACCACGGCCATTAAACGACTAAATTCCGTCGACCAGTAACCGCAGGAAGAGCGTACGGCTGGAAAAAGTTTTTCCGGATCTGGGGCAGTACGCCAACGAGAGGACTCGTTCGATTTTTCGTCAAGTCCGTATTCCTGTAGGACGATGCGAGTCGGCTAGCGTAATTGTGCGTTTCTGGTCGTGACAAGTGTTGTGGCTGTCTGTTCCTCTCCTCTTTTCCCAGAAAAAAAAAAAAAAGAATTTGCTCGAAAGGTTGAGCATGTGCCACCACTGCGGCAGGTACCTACCCTTCCCTTCTATTTATTTTTATTATTGCTACACGAAGAAGCCATCAATCTTGCTCAAGCATTTGAGCAGGCGTACTCGTTCGATTTTGGCAAGGAACGCTCCCCACTTTGTTTTGGTACTTGCCCGGTATTTTGTGGCATACGCTGCGTGACGACCTAGGCGTGGATCTGTGGCAGCGCTGTGAATGGCACGACCTGCCTGCGCTAAGCTCCTAGATTAAGCTTATCAGCGGAGTTGTGCAAGACCAGTGCTTCTGGCAGTGACGTTTTGTTTTGTTGTGATTTTACCGTTTAATATATGTTGAAAGCTGACCACTGTTGTCCTTCCATAGCCGAGCGGGGCACCTTCGACATGGGCACACCGGGATGTGACAGTAAAGCCCAACATATCTTTGTGAATGGCACACATTGTGCGGCATGGCGATCAAGTTGTGAATTTATGTGGTATCCACATTTGGATTATCCTCATCATCATCTATTTTTCTTGAAGGCCCCGGAGGGCATTACACAAAGGGGGAGCATACCTGTATACAAATATACAGGGTCCAGAATCCTAAATTACTATGTAATGTGGGGTCATTAGACCAACCTTCACTTAGAGGAGCAACGATTTCAGACTTCAGGTCATACATTTGTGGCAGTTGCCCGCTGGCACTTTCATGAAGGGAGGTCCAGATGTCCTGAACCCCCTCTTGAATTCTGGATGTTGCTTAAAAAAATAATATGGGCATTTCGGACACCACTGGACTCAAGGGGGCGCGGGGGCGCACTCTCAAACATGTGATTCAGTGCCGTGTAGCAGCACGTGAACTATCTCCCACACGCCATCTCGGAAATACGCTGCATTTGCTCCCTGCAACATTAGCGGGTGAGGTTGGCAGGTTGCAGAAGCCCATGCAATCATTTCGCCGTAGTTCCTTCGGCTGACACTTAAATTGCAAGTGGGGAAACAGGCTGGCCTGTACATTACACATGGTATGCAAAAAAACCCGAGACATGTTTAAGTAAACGGTAAAGAGACTTTTTAGTGTTGTGTCGGTTACCCGACAGACATCGTATCAACTGATGTGTACAGCTTTCAATCGGATAAAAGAGTAGCACTAGTCACCGATGACCGGAGCGGCAAAATCGCAGGCACGTGGCGCTATTATTGCCGAGCGCGCCGATAGCGGAGGTGCCAGTCATGTCGTATGTCTCAACGCGTGAGGGGGGGGGGGGGGGGCGGGGGCGGGCGGCAGCAGAAAGTTAAAGGATAAGATAGCTTTTGAAATGAGGGCTTTAGGATGGGCTGCTTTCTGCCGGCCACCCCACGCGTTGAGACATGGAACGTGACTGGCACTCTCGCTATCGGCGCGCACGGGAACAATAGCGCCGCGTGTCGCGATTTTGCCGCTCCAGGTGCGTCGGATCGCTTGTGCCCCTCTTTTTCCGTTGCACCATGTATACCTATCCGTTTTTTGTTTCGAATTGTGTGCAGTGTTGGCATTTCAAATATTGGTGTTTTAACATTGAACTATATTTCAGCTCGTCTACTCCCGCTTAGGTGTGTCCTATAAATTAAAGAAATTCTAAAGATTTTTTTTTTTATTGGAACCGGCGTGAAACTTGAACAATTTTGCAGATGTCTCAATTGAGAGCATCCAATCAAGTACGAACGTGATATTTTCACGTGAGCCCCTGCATGTGGTAGATAGCAAAACGCGGGGTTTAATTTCGCTCTGGTTTTTTAGTTTTGAAATGGATCATTTTGTGGCTAAATAGTTTAAAAGGGTATCAGTTAAAAGTTGGAGACAAGAATGCGCCAAATAAAAACCCATATCAGCCGCATCACTCCGCGGACCAACCAGAAGCTGCAGTAACCACGACGAGGTGCGTCTCAGCTGCGACAATATTTTTGTAAAGTGGCTAAGCCCATAATCAACATCGCACTTTCATAGACCTCCAGGGCACTGAGCAGTGAACAGGAGGCGCCCGTGTCGTGCTGCTAGTCAGCGCGACTGGTGGCGAAAATGGGCAATTTTCGGAAGGCCCTATCCATCGAACGATTAGACGCGAGCATTGCGTCAGAGTTCAGCAGGGCACTCGGACGTTCGAGCTCAAGATCGGTTTCAATTACTGCGGCGCCATCATAGAGTTTGCAAAAATCACGCGTAAGATGGCGCCACCTGTCGAACCAAACTTCATTGCCGGGGGTATGCGCACCGCAAACAAACGTTGTAGGCCGCAATGATTTGAGGAACTAGCTTCTGGCACCTTTTTCACTGTCATCTTAACAACAGTATTCTCGGCGCCATTTAAATATATTAATGCGTAACGTCCCGTTTAAACGGTGCAGGAAGATTACCGTTTTATTGCTCGGCGTGAACGCGAGAGACCGCTTTGCTAGCTGCGGGTTTTAGTCTAAGTTTGCTTCTCCCGAAGCGCGGGTGCGCTGCGGTGAAGTTACATTCGCGGTAACGCTGCCGCCAGTTCTGCAGTGAGCAGCCGTTTCGTGCGGAAATCGCCTCGAATTTTGGAACACGGAAAAATTAGTTGCTCACTATTAGTTGAAGAACGAATCCGGGGGCCGGTGTTGATCGCAGAGTGGTCTTAGATATGTCATTAACTAAACCATATACTTTTGTTTCTCGAAGATATCGTGAGACGGTTTTCCCATAGCTCCCCAAAGTCCGTGCAATTTTCGGTTGGTTTTTCGCACCTGTGTTGCAGACTGTACTCTGCGTGTCGTATCGCGCACGATAAGCGGGAAGCCTCGCCTCTCTTCGTATTATCGGAACTTGTTTTACCGTGCGATTCAAGATACGACATCCATTTGCACCAACATCCCAATGCTCCGATTTCACCTACCGATAGACTGCAAAGGACACCACGAGCCGTCGAAAACCCAACGCCGTGCAAGTGTCACGGTAAGTTCGGGAGGGGCGGGTATTCAGTCAGGTGACATGTTCACAGTGATGGATCGGCTGGGATAGCTCGTAGCGTCCGCTGTGAACCGCCATAAGCGGCCACGCCAAGTGTTTACGCACACCCCAAACATGATTCTTGAAAATCGGGTTAAACCTGATTTTCCACCCAAATTCGGAAATGGAATTCTATCATTCTCCAAAATTGCTTTGGTCACAAATTGTTTTCTCGCAAAAGTAAGGTTGGTACGAACAGGTGCGTTAACTCCAGACCTCGAAAAGAATACGAACGTAGATTCTGTTGACTTCAGTGAAATGCAATGACATAGATCAGGCCCCAAAATATCGCTTTTATATCTAGCGCAGTGACGTCACAAAGGCGGGGGGGGGGGAAGCGGAGACGCAGACGACGAACGCGTTCGTGACCTCCTCGCAGCTTGTATTGAAAATGCAGCCCATAAACCACGTGACGCAAATCGACCAGTTGGAAAATCTCTGTGATAAAGGCTCTCTACGCGTGGGAATGGCGGGAGCGTCATAACGTGGCGATCGATCGACGACTGATTGATCCAAGGAGCATGTAGCTTCCATTCAGTGACGTAAGCAGGGGGAGGCTTATAAGGCTTCAGCCCCCGCCCCCCCTCTCACCCGTTCTCGACATCGCACCCGCCTCAGCCCCCCCCCCTCCCCGAAAATATTCCTGGATACACACACTGCTTCCACTGCTCATGCCCCCCTCCCCCCTCCTTTCCATCTGGTCTACTGCCCTACGGCTAAAACCCTGCACAAGCAATTAATTTTTTTCTTAAGGAGTTGGCGCGGATTTGCCTACGGACATTGTAACGGCCGTTTTGTCTCGTAACTATTTGACGGGCCTGTTTATGCCCGCTCCCTCTTTTCCTTTCAGGCTTTTAAAATTTGGATATTGGGCCAATGACAGGTCAAAAATTCAGTGGCAAATGCCCCTCAAACAGATCGATATGTACGGCTGCAATATGTTGTCTGAACGAACAACTGAAAAGTGACCGCATCAACTGTAGCGACCCCCCCCCCCCCCTTTCCCCACAAAAAAAAGAAAATGATTTTTTTTTTAAGGAAATGAAGTTCATGCCGTTGGCGCCTAGAAGACAAGGCCTGCGCATGACGTCATCGGTTCATCCCCGACCCGCTCCAAGCGGAACATGCGCTAAATGAAGCACCCATCGACGAGAGTCAGCCGCAAAGCGATAGCCGCGCCTACCCGTCTCGGCGACGCCGCACGCTACAGCGCCGCTCCGGTTGTGAGACTCTGCAAGCAGGGGCGGATGCAGGTGTTTCCAGAGGGAGGAGATGAGGACGAAGGCCTAGTTGGCCTCCTCTTCTAAACGGTATTGCGCCTAATCGCTCGCGGCTGCCGCTCCGCCGCCTACTCTCGTCCAGCTGCAGCGTGTTTTCCGCTTGGGTGCTGTGGTCGGGGATCCACCAGCTACGACGTAATGAGCGGGCCTTGTCTTCGCGACTCTATCGCAACTCCGCGAAGCGCGGGAAGGAAGCGGCTGGCGTGGAGGCAATTTTTAATGGAGTCCCGGGAGCGTCGTCAGCATTCGCGTTCAGCGCTGCTTTGCCCTCGTTCCGGCGGGCTGGTCGGGCAGCAGGATGCGCAGCTCAGCGTTGGCCTGGCACCAGCGGCTGCTGCTCTCCCACGCCATCCTGCGAAGGGATCCATTGGAATGGCACAGCTCTGTTTACCCAAGACCGCTTAAAAAGACGAGGCCTTCCCCAGCCGTCATCACTATACACTCAATGACACCGTGCAAAGCGCGAGGCGATTCCCTGAGCATTTTATTATACGGAGCGCAACTTCGTCTGCTTCATTTGCCCAGCAAAAGAAGCAGACGAGCTTGCGCTCCGCCATGTTCCGCGTCCAATGAGATCGTGGCGTTAGTCGATACGGAGGCCGAAGAACGGTTGACCAAGTGTTTCAACCAGCTCAAACATACTTAAGCCACGACGCCCTGCCTTGCGTCAGCGTCGCCGCCAGCAGGTCTTGATAGCGTCTCACAACGAGCGCAACGCCAATGGACCTTTTTCAAATACCGACGGCACCAGGCGGTGGCTGCACGAACTAAAAATCGAGGAAGGGACCTGCCTGTTGCTACCAATCGATAATGGGAGCCACGCTACCAGTTTCTTCGTTCTCTGAGCACGCGGAGGCGTGCCTAACGCGCCGTCAAGTGGGGCATCCGTGGCGTCCACTTAAACGTCGTGTTATTCTTTCCGTCCGCTTTTTTTTCGTAACACAATTATATGTATGCTGCAATTACGTTTTCTACTCGCTGATCGTACGGCCTGCCTTGAATTTCCTCGATTTTTGGTGCCAACTTCCGCCGCTTGGCATCGGGCGCTCGCGCGTGCGCAGAACGCTTCTCGGAAAAGGTCCATTCTGAGGCTTCAGCGTATTTGCCGATGGGTCGGGGGATCCACTAAAGATGACGTCACGCGCAGACCTTGTCCTTTTTGGTGGCATTGGTTTACGGCGTGCTCAAAAATGCGGTCCGTCGATTTCCCTCTGATGACGTCATACTGCCGTGGTCCTGGCGGCGGCACGGCAGCGGAGCTGAATGCGGCGAGTGCCTGTTCAGCTGCAGGTCGCTCTTCGGCAGCCAGACAGTCGGCGGAAACCAAAATACAGCGTCCCCCCCCCCCCCCCCCCCAAAAAAAAAAAAATTCTTTTATTGCAAAAATAAATTACGTTTTGCCGAACGCTGAGTAATTATCTGCCCAATTGTAGCCCTAGTGGTCCGAACCAGATGCAAAAGTTTCAGTACTAACCGTTATCTTATTCAAAAGTTATAAGTGATTTTCTGAAAATTTAAATGGGAAAATGGGGCCCATTTTTGCCCGTTTTCGGTAACTGGCGCCATAGAGCTCATGTATTCGATAGCTCCGTCGGCCATTATTTTTGCCATTGAAAATTTAAAGAAAAAAGTTGGGGCTTCAATCCACGCTGTGAAGGTGGTTGGTCAGCGAAGCTGTGGTATCACCTGCAACGATTGCCTACTGCACTATACGAAATGCCGCCGCCGGTCGCAGCACGCCGCCGCTGGTCGTATTGCCGTTTCTTTTCCCTTTGCCGCTCCTAGTATTCACGCTGCTCCTCGGGAGTCCTAACTATGCGTGGCCTATTCATCGCGGTGCTGCAGCAACAATGAAATCAGTTGCTATACTCCGTTTCATCTTACGTTTAAGCGCAGCGGATGTTACGAGCCATCGGAGCCAATCGGAGGCCGTGTGAGTGTCACGTGACCTTAGAGAGGGGGCACAGCGACGCGCGGAAAGCGTATCACGGGCCACGTCCACAGAACGGGATTGGCTAAGATAGCTCGTAGCATCCGCTGCGTCCGGACGTAAGGTGAAACGGGGTATAGGCGGGTTCTTCTTTTATATATGAAAGGCTAGTGACGTCACTCCCCACGTCGCAAGCTGCCGTCGCCGCGGCAGCAGGCGCCGTTATCATCCATTATGCGGTTCGCACTTCACACGAGGGCTTCGAATGACGTCAACCCCTTTCGAAGCAGCTGCAAACCTAATCTTTACCGGAACGCGTGGGAGGGTGTTCCTATTGGTCACACGCGCCTTATCATGCATCATGTGGTTTTGATGCTTGTTTTGTGGTTTTCTTTATTGAAACGGATACTGAGCTGTATGCTGTATGCCTGATTTCAAAGGAGATATGCTGTTTTGCCTTCAATTGTTCGCCGGGAGTTTTTTGCTTACAACGACGACACGAAAATTTCCTTGGCTGGTAGAGGTATACAGCTTCGCTGTAAAACATGGGCCGAAATTTTAACATAATTTGAGAACTAGGGAAAAGACGTTTGAGACTCTGTGAGTTGTGTTGTCTTTCATCTTTCCCCCAGTCTCGGGGGTCTGTCTCAAATTATGTTAAACTTTCACCAGCTCGTTTCCGCCCTAACTTTTTGGCCGAAATTACTGCTGCCGCCACGCTGATCCTCCAAGAAATGTGCTAGCATTTCGCGTGGCGGTTATATATAACATGGTGAATACAGTCTCTCGGCACTTTTCCGCGGGGTGAATA
>JAZHYW010063899.1:0-16553 GCA_037355805.1 Ixodes ricinus | reverse complement strand
TGCTGAAAACTGCCAAATTTAAGGCGCAGGACAATCAAGAACGACCGTTTTAACCATGGAGGTGGAAGCCCCTGGACGCAACACAATGCCACCAGACGTGAAGCCGGAGGAGATGTTTAGTTTGGAGGAACACGTCCCCAAACATGAAAACAACCAAATGATGCTAATGGACGGAAAGGACAGCTGATTTGCACCAAGGGTGGTTTTGGTCACCCTTGCGGGGCGTTCTCACCAACTGCATCCTCTGCTTCGGGCTTCCCTTGGGATTTTCTCGTTTGGCTGGCTTGAGGCGGTACGTCGTCTCCTCTTCTTTCTACCTCCATGCTTTGAACGCTACGTCGCAATGTTTGCCCCGTAATATTTCTATGGCGGTGACTCTCAAAAACCACTTTTGTTGTGATTAAGCAAAAACGACGATGCCATGCTTAAAAAAAGCAGAAATTAAGCTATTCATGATCGATAAATGCAAAATGGAGAAAATGTTAGACCGCCTGAAAACTTGTTAGCACGATTTGAAAACCGCTTGAAAAATCCCGCCAACTTCTTAACGGGAATTCCTCTCACTGGGAAATCAGAAAACCCCCAAATTTAGCGTGAAAACCGCTGAACTGGCAACACTGGCCGGGACACGACGACAATGGCAGCAACCTGCGTCTGCTCAAACGTCTTGCTCCAACTTCTACGACTAACCACCAGGGTCGAGATGTTCCCCAACGCGACGCAATTTCAATAGATCTTGGCGTTCCGACGTCACCGTCATTCCTGCGCAAGAAGCGGTCGAACTTGCGCTCTAGATTCCCCGTGGTGCGGTGCGAGGAGTCGCGGCGGCTGTACCTCGGTGATGGATGCCTCGTGGGGTCCTCCGTAGCCGCCCACGCAGGTCACGTCCCGGGGTTTGTCCAGCCCAATGCGGAACAATGTCCTCGGCCGCAGCGGCTCCGTGAAGTGCGGGTCCCTGGGGGCAGGAGCTCCCGCCCCACAATGGCCACCAGCTGCACGTCAAACTGCACCCACCCGAAGGAGGGCCCCTGTTAGCTTGGCCGGTAGGCTATGAACTTCCTAGGATCATTGTCTTAAACACTCGAAAATACAAGCATAAATGCTAAATGCTTTAGAACAGTGGTTCTCAACCATTGATGTTTCCTGGACCCCTTGTGGATCGACGGAGATGATCAAGGACCCCGTTTGTGGTGAGGGTAAGGGTAAGGTATAGGTAAATTATGATAATGATTTAATAAATTAATAAAACCAAGGGCTAGTGCAAAGTATACTTCTCTCATTGACATACACATGAGAAAACTCACCCGAAAATTAGAATGTTTCTTCTCAATGTAAAAAGACAACTTTTATTAATAGGTCTGAGTGGAGAGACAGGGCTTCGTGGGCCCCCATTTGAGAACCACTGCTTTAGGAAATGGGGATTGACTGCCTTATTTTGCGCAAGAGACGTGTGCCTCTATTCCGAGTGCAGCAGGCACGGGAAAGAAACCAAGCTGTAGAGACAAGCACTCGACGTGGCTTCTAGTATAGAAGATTTCCGGCCTCGATGCATAAAGCCTTTTTTCAGAAAACGACACCTTAGATATGCCAGAGAGAGTTAGGCAGTCTCTTCACAGTGGGACCATTTCCCCGAACTCTAGTGCTCCACTCTGGGTCAAGCTCTAATGCTCTCTCTCTCTCTCTCTCTCTTTCCCTCCCTCCCTCCCCCTCCCCCTCCCCCCCCCCCCCTCCGGCAAAAAAATTTCCAGCTACGCCAGTCGTCGCTAGTGGTGCTGATAATTAGTTCTTTGGCAGAGTGCCAAGGGGAATGTCAGTATGTACCTTGACTTGGAAGAGACCTCCATAGGACGAGACTTGTGGCTGCCATAGTCCCAGGTAGAAGCGGTAGCGGTGCAGCACTGCAAAAAAAGAACACCAGATTATCTTCACACTGACTCAAACATTCTCAAAAGTGACGCTTCGCAGCCTCTGCCATTTCCATGTCGCAACAGGCGTGGCAAAAAAACGGGTTGTAAACATTTAAAATGATAATCGTTCAAAGAGAATACAAAAGGCAAAGAAAACAAAATAGCAAGAGCCAATTAACTGAAGATGCAAGGCCACTGGAGATCCAACTCTGCAGAAAATTTGAAGTAAAAGAGCATGCACAATGGATTCTATTACATAAGGTTGAGTCCTCAAAGGCAGGCCTAGATAGTGTGAACAGCTCATCAGTGTGCAGACAAAGAAGCAGTCACGGGCTGACAGTGAGTTGCAAGTCAGAAGCATCAAATCGCTCGAAAGAAGATCCTACTTAGTGACCAAGCTTACAGTTTCCGACACAAATGATGATTGCTGCAATATTATTAAGAAATGCATCACCAATGTTGAGATGCATTTATAAATATGCCCGTGAGAAGCTCGAGTAAATGGATAGACATTACAGGCATACATGCAACTTCTGTTCAGCAAGCACCACTATGAATGAAGGCTCGATCATGGGTGTTGTAGGAATTCGCGTACCGCCGCCGATACGCCGTTCCCCACGTGGTCCGTCAACAACCCGAGTCCAGCCTGGTTCTTTCACGGGAGCGGGATTCCGCTCCCCGTTTATTGGTACATAAAAACACAACGCTACAAAACACTCAATCTATACCACAAATACACGCGACATTACTCAAATATTTACAAACGTACGTTAAGCCCAAAGCTAAACACAAAGGGGGCCCCTAGGCCTCGTGTCCCACTATTGCCCGAGAGCAGCTGCTTGCACTTGCCTATCTTGAGCCCTTGAGCCCGGCCGGAATCCTAAGGGATTGTTGCCTCCCGGTTACCCGACTATATCGACCGATGGGCGAGGAGGTTTCTCCTCGCCCGCCATGGGGCGCATGCAGCGCCATCCAGTGGCTAGGAGAGAAAGTGGCACGTCGGGAGCCGAATTCGAGATCCCGATCGACCCCGCGGCGACACGACCATGTGATCGTGTCTGAGGCGAGGCAACTGCATAGCTACCCCGTGGCACCTATGCCAGGTTGGTTTGATGGGCGCCCTCGCAAATGCACGGTGCGCCATAGTGTTAAGGTACAATCCTGTCCTTTGTCATCAACACATGGCTGTTCTCTGTCCGGCCAGCCGGAGAGGTTGGTGCAAGATATGCAAGTCTTAGCGGCAGGTAAGCTATCCTGCGAGTAACCTGGCTTCAAAAGCCCCAAGACAGATATTGGGAATCGAACCATGTCGTTCCTTCGATCAGCCAGCCCACAGGAAAGTGAAAGAACTTACACTTGGCGTAGACATCCCTGAAGGAGAAATCGCCGACGTGCTTGACCCTGATGGAGAACTCTGCGAAAACCCGAGAGCCCGTGGACGTTACTATGCAAGGTTGGACATTATGTTCCAGACACTCTTTCATTGATGAGACACAGCATGTGTGAGATGAGGGATGAATAGCCACACCCTCTGTGTCGAGTCGAGAAACCAGGAAGGATAAAAAAAGCTGGGCGACGTCGAATTTTCTATCTCTCTGTTCACCCCTAAGCTGACAGTGCGGTGGAAGCTACGTGCTCACCGGACCAATCAATTACCTTCCTTTCATCGCTTGACTTCGCTATCTGTGCGTTAGTACGAGTAGGAGTTTGATCATATGGCGAAAAATAGAGGTCCAACTGGTCCAACAAGCATGTGGCTTCCACCGCACTGTCAGCTTAGAAGTGTAGTATAGCGCCGTAGTGATGTGCTTGCTAGTCGTGCTGTTACATTACAGGCACGCTGTTTTGTCACTTTCTGGAGACAACAGCATGCACGGAACCACAATCTTTTGGGGAAAATCCTCCGATTTTTCCACAGTCTCCATTTGTCAGAAAGGCACCTTGTTTTATCTATGCAAAACCAGAATTTAACATAGCTTCGAAATAAAGATTTTCCGTGAAGTTGTGGAATTCGGATTCCTTTGCTTTGGAGACATGGTACAATCATGGCACGGGCACACTGGATTTTTTGACGAACGGACACTCAGTATGCATTCTCCACCGGACTGATCTTGCGGCATTCTGTTGCTTATTTGTTAGGTATCTGCCACAGTAGTAATGGTGTCTGTCAACATACACTACCTCTTTATTCCGTGTGTTTCACTTTTTCCTTTTTGTTTTCTTTCACGTGTTGTTGTTTTTATGCACATTTTGATTAAGATCGTAAGTGGCAGGCTGGCAGGCACACTTGTGTATGGGTTTAATTAAAACTTTCTGCACAGCCTCGCAAGCCACCAAGGGTAACCTTCGGATCTGAAACTAAATAAATATAATTATTAAATTATGCCTGGAGCTCGCTCCCTCGATGCGTGCGGTGAAAACAGTAATCACGCTTTCCCTACCTCTTTTTTGCTCGTACGGTCTACCGTCGGTAGCTGCACCGCCTCGAGCGCGAGCTTTCTGCCTTTAATAACACTCCGTCGCACGCGCGGTCAAAGCACGGTGGGTTCGATGACAGCGTTTCAGCTTTGCGGGGAAAAGCGAGGAAAAGCGGGGTTGGCGCGTTCTGCGTCGCGCTCTGCACGATCTGTCCGTTTCCAACTCGGTAGATTTGTGCGGAAAGCAATCATCCGCGTGCATGTATCCGCTGAGCTTTACGACCATATACTGGAAACGACGAAGAGGAACAGTTCAGAATCGCTTCTACAGCCCCTGTCTGGGAGACGACTCATGCCAGTCCGAACGGAAAAATGTGGAAAAACGCACGAAGGATCACAATTGCGCCGCGCACGTGATGCTTCCTGCTTTAAACTCCCCGTACAGCTGTCGGTGATACACGAGTCGCGCTCAGTGACAGCGCGACCAGCGCGAGAAGGCGCAGCAGTGATCCGTCGAAGGCGGTCGCTCTCACCCTCAGCACACCGTGTTCGCCAGACGTATTCCACCTGGCTGGCTTCGTAGAAACGCCTGCACACTTGGGCAGCCCTGCCGATTTCCTTGCCTGGAAGGAACCCGAAGATTTTGGCCAATAACTCTGGCGGGAATGCCTCCATCGTCCGACGCCTACATAACAGTTTATGCGGATTGGATTGGATTACGTATTACGTTCCAGGCTCTGGAGGCGGTGTTCGATTACACTCACTCTCCGTAGTAACCAACTCGATCAACTCGACCCGACTCCGCGGAGTAAAAGTTTCCGTTTCGCACCTTGGCTGCCTTGGCACGCGCCTGGCCCCTTGGTTGGTAGCTCTGGCGTGCTTCGGCCGCGTCGGCGTAACGTGGGCGTCGGCGTTTCAAAACTTACTCGCGCTTACTCTTTGACGTCAGAAATCGCTTGAAAGGAAGGCTCTTTAGTTGGTTGCTGCCGTTGCTGCGGTCGCTGCGCAGATGTTTTGTTTTGTTTTATTATGTATTGCAAATTTCTAGCATTTCGCGGTCGAAGCTAGTGAGTAGCAGGCCAACAACCGGCCTCTGTGAACGCCATGAGCCAGCCAGGCGATTTGTCACGTGGTACACCCCAGTTGCACGCGCTGCGGAGCAAATCGAGCGCATTGAGTTCAGCGGCGCCCTCTTTCCTGGGCGCGCTTTTTGAACAGTCCCGTTGGAATCCATTACATCCCCATTTTGCAGAATAAACTCCGCATAGTAAGCGTCCAGGAATTTTCTGCTGTGTTGTTTATAGTACCCTCGAAGATAAGAAGTGTTAGTATGCCACAAGTCGGCGGTAGGACTGTTGGTCGAAAGACAATTCGTAGCACGTAAATTGGTAGCAGGGCAGTTCGTCACATAGGGTATTTCGTCACAGGGCAATAGACCAATTGCAAAATTATCCAAGCATCAAGGAGAATGCAGGGATTGTTGTTCCACGCGCCGCACGTGCTGGCCTTAGCAGTAGTAACTTTGCTAAAGCAAATGCCTAAAACAAATTGCATCATGCACGCGCGTTCGTCAACGCTTTATTTTGGTTATTTACTTCGAATCTTTTAGGCGGGGAAGGCGTGCGGTTGTGGCGCGTGGAACACCAGTCCCTGCATTCTCCTTGGTGCTTGGGTAATTTAACGATAGGTCTATTCGTCGCGGTGACAGTTCGTCAGACTACTGAAAGAACTTTGTTCTTCTGTGCTATTTTTCTAGTGACGAGCATATTGCTTCCAAGCGAAAAACCTCGGGTGAGGCCTATTAACAAAAATGCTTAAAGTATCTTAAAAAAAGAAAAAAAAGCCTGGTTGAATTGTGGTTACTTTTGAAATAAACGCTGTCTGATTTCCCGGGACTCCAACACAATCCGGTTTCGAGCCGTCCTGGTCGGAAGACAACGGCCAATAGGCAAGTTTGCCAAAACAACTTTATTTAGAAATGGTCACTCTATAGATCTACGTTTAGTGAAATGTTTCGAGCGCACGCCTCGAGGATGTCTGTGCTGTCGGTTCCGTGGAAGCGTCGAAGAATTCCTTGAACGTGCTTCTTGCTTCCTCAACATCCTTGTCGAGACAATTCCGCTTGCGGCTTGGCTTAACTTCATTTCGGCCAGTGTCTGCTCTTTCTTGGGCGACTCTAGGAACACCTCTGATATTCGGTGATGCGAACCCGAAGTTCGTCGGAAAAATTATATTAGGATCATTACATAATTATCGGAACACGAGAATTGGAGTAAACGAAAACTCACAATTGTCTCCAATTACCTGCAGCCCATTGTGTCACGCCTCCATCAATTTTGCACAGCAGCGTCGGTTGTGCATCTGGGTGTTCCTGGAGTCGGTCGAGAAAGAGCAGACAGTGGGCGAAATGAAGTTAAGCCAAGCCGCAAGCGGAGTCGTCTTGACAAGGGTGTCGAGGAAGAAAGAAGTACGCCACAAGCGCCACCGACAGCACAGATATCCTCGAGGCGTACACTCGAAACGTTTCACTATGAGTAGATGTATATCTATAGGGTAGAGTGACCATTTCAAAATAAATTCGTTTTGACAAACTTGCAGACGTTCCTCTGTCCTGCGATCAGTTACCGGGGCGACCCGTACCCGGATTGTGTGGGAGTCCCGGGAAATCAGACAGCGCCTTCTGCGAAAGTAGCGGCGATTCAACCAGCTACGAGTCCAAACATTGATGTCAATAAAGCCTCACACCGAGGTTGTTCATTTGGGAGCAATATGCTCGACACTGTCAGATTTATGTCTGCTTCACAATACAAAAGAAAAAAAAAGAGAGAAAAAAAGGACCAATGAGCTTTTATAAAAATGATTTTTGACTTTTTATTGAAAACGTTTTGACTTATTCTTGTTGACTCTGGTTAATATATATTCACTTTGACTTCCTGTTGACATGGTCAACAGAAAGTTTGTTGATTTTGTGTTGAAATATTTCTGATGATTTTCTTCGGTTTGAGTCAAAACAAAAGCTGTCGACTTTCTATTAACTCTACGTTGATTTTTTTTTCTGTTGATTTCCTGTTGAGAGTGTCAAGAAGACTGCAAACGTTCTGTTTACTTTGAGTTGGCAGTGTCAGTAGAGAAGCTATACTTTCTGTTGACCTTTTATTGAACATAGTAACTTTAAGTCCCTCTATAGTCACTAACAATTTGAGAAAGGGAGCTTCAGTTCTCCTGCCTCCAGCGCGAGCCTTCTATCCTTGACAACGCTTCGGTGTCTCGCGCCCCTCGAGCGCGCGCGCGCAGTGGAAGCACGGTGGAAGGCACGGATCGCGTGCTAGAGGCCAGGCGTTCGAAAGACACGCCATGCCGTTCTCATTTTGTAAGTGACTATAGTGATTTTATTACCCTATTAAAGTAGTCAACTAGTAAAGAAAGACAAAAAAATTTTTTAAAGGGGCGATGCAACGATTTTTGTACTTTGCGCAAATACCGCTTAGAACTGATCCCTGACGTTAATGGCCTGCGAAACACCCGTTCGTTTTCCATCCCAAGCAATAGAAGTCACAGAACAAATTAAAGAAAAACGAGCAGCGTTCACCCCCTAAACTCGCAGCCAGAACAAGCGGCCACGTGATCTGGAGCCGATTGTATGCCGCCAATGTTGATCATAGCCACGCGCTGGGGTTGGCAAGGCACAGGACACGCGCTGAGTTCCAGACGTTGTTATAGTTCGGCTATTGTCGTCATTGCAGCGATTGGACACGGGCCACTACCCGAATGCTTCTCGAGCTATCCATCACGAGCCCAAATCAATAGACCGATCTCACCAGTCAGTTTGACTATGCCACCGCTGCCGCAATGCATCGAGGGAACTTTAGTCTTTTCGCACGTGCGACAACCTCGCTGGGGCTCTGCGCGAGTGGAGCACGAGACGGCACGTGCACTCGCATGCACGGCCGTCTGCCTCCTGTGAACTAAAGTTATGGCGGCGTCACGCACGCGCCGAACGCTTAGTGAGATCGGTCTATTGCCCACGCAATGCTCGGGTCCAATCTAGGAGCCTCATTCAAATATCGTCATTGGGTGGTACTGCGACCGCCCAGTATACGTCATTGAGTTTTGCGAAGGAGAGATTGAATGAAAACGCTCGCTTTCGTCCTTAAAATGAAACCGCAACAAATGAGGTTCTTGGCCAGTGGTGTAACGTGCGAGTATCCTTGAGTCCCACTAGTACAAGGGGGATCGGTGGCCGAGTGGGCTAGCGCACACCAGCTCGGAGCACGTGGAGCGAAAGCTCACGCTGCAGAACCCAGGATCCTGGGCTCAATCCCCACCCCTTCCCGTTTCGATCTGGATGAGCATCGTACCGGCGTGCGGTCGTGTATCAGTACTACGTGATGCACGTTAAAGACGCCATGCTAGCGGCTGTACTGCACTGGCTAAATTGCTCATCTACAGCTGAGAGAGAAGTCGCCCGTTGAGGCAAACCAAGTTTTAGGCTGTATAAACATACACACAACCTAATTTTTGCCCACTAGTACAATTAAGCTTGTTTAAAGTGAAAAGATTCGAACTGAATATCGTTGCACAGCCTCTTTAAAGTCGAGCAACTGCCTTGTCTCTCCTAGTCCTGAGTGATACTATACAGAGAAGCGATAACATTTATTCTAGGAGCCGTTCTTTTGGATGTCGTTTTAGCGACTGCGCCGAATTTTTTATTAGTTGTATCAATGCTGTTTAGTAAGAGATAGTGTCCACGTACTTGGAGACACTGTTTTTCTTCGAAAGAGGCCCCGCGAAGGAGATCAAATACTTGTTAGACGATTCCCTTTAAAATGTGGGCTATATAAGGCTCTGGAGCAGTCAGCGGGCTGTAGATCAGGTATTGAGTACTTCATGGTGTTTTTGTTTGTGTTCGTTTCTTATGTATATTTGTGGGATGTATGTGGTGCGTTCAAATTTCACAGGAACACCATTTCCTAACAACCTTTGAAATATATAAAAAAAACAAGGGTCTTTTTTGTTTTGATATTCTGCGGCAGCTAATCTGGAGCAGAATAAAAAGTCGTAAAAAACCTAAAAAAAATTGTAGTGTAGTTTTTCAATTGACCTTTTTTCCAGTAACGAGCGCCGACTGCGGAGCTATCTTCGAACTACAAATTAAGGGCAGCAAGGCATGTAGTTGGGCTAGTTGGTGGTACATACTGTTTGGTGGGAACAGCGCAAAAAAGACGTAGGACGAGGTCGAAGAAACACACAGACAGGGCGCTGACTTACAGCTGAAATTTTATTGTTCTGTAAACAAAGAAATAAACACAGAAAGGCGGAAAGGGAGAGAACAAACAGATCAAACCAATAACATACGGCATCACCCACGCCCACGCACCGTCACACGAACCTGCCACGTAAAGTACACCGGGTGCAATGTACTTGAAGTGAAGTACTATAAATAAAATGTACTTCCAAAATAAAGTAGAAGTACTTTTTAACACACCCTTTCAGAATGCCCTTTCATTCCCTATTAGCGGCGAGATGTTTCGGTGGCGCCCTCGTTTGGTTACCTTTCGTGACGTCATTACCTTGTGTTCAACAAGTTCGATGGTGTTTGTAATGGGCATGGTGGAAGCCTGAAATCATAGCACGCTCAAAGCAACGCTGCCAACACCGTCAAAATTGAAGTTCTTACATTCCTCTTATTTCCGTCGATGAGACATCCTTTGCTGACGTCATAGTCAGCATTCGGCCAATTGTGGTGGGCCGACCACAGCGACGCTTTCGATCGCTCACGTCGCCAATACAGCGTGTTCTTTTTTTTTTTAGCAGATTGGTTTGCATAGTTGTAGGGGAAATCGGAGGTGCATCAGTTTTTTTCGGAAAGGGCGGCAAAATCGGAGGTTCATCAGTTTTTTTGTTTTGTTTTTGGAAATGGCGGCAACTAATACGCCATAGAGTAAAGGCCGGTTCAGACACTTGCGTTTGAGTGCGTTTGACTGCGTTGCGGTGAGAACCGAAAGCGAGTCACCGGCACATCTGTGCTTCGTATGAAGCGTGGAATCCAATTCAAGCGAATCATCTTGGCACGCGATATAAGCAGCAGGGATGTCCCGGTTTCTCACTGCCGCAACGCAGTCAAACGCAGTCAAACGCAACTGTGCGAACCGGGCTTAACGCCCGGTTCACACAGTTGCGTTTGACTGCGTCGCGGCAGCGAGACACCAGGACGTCCCTGCTGCTTATATCGCGTGCCAAGAAGATTCCTTGAATTGATTCCACGCTTCATACGAAGCACAGATGTGCCGGTGACTCGCTTTCGGTTCTCGCCGCAACGCAGTCAAACGCACTCAAACGCAAGTGTCTGAACCGGCCTTAAGTGTTTTATTCTCGCTGACGAACCATTTAACACAATCAACTTATAAAGCACTTATATGTATCGGTCTTATAGCCGCCATTTCTTCACTCAGAGAAACGACCAGATGACGTCTCGAAAAACAGCACAAGCTATAGAGAGTATTCACTGGACGCCATATTTGTGGGTGCTGTTAAAGCTGCATGCTCAGAACGAGCTCACATCAATAGGCTGCTAAGACCGGCACTCTTGGCGGTGCGGAATGCACGTAGCAAAAGAACCGTGCACAGTTCTTTTGCAACGTGCATTCCACACCATCAAAAGCTTCCATGGAAGCTCGCCATCAGCACGCGCTCAGCATTCAAGCACACAGCTATGGCCGCCAGTGAATACTTCCTATTACGCGACTCCAGCGACCTATAGGGGACGCCACTATCGGGCAAATATGGCGGTCGAATCCAGGTCGTGCCGTGCCATGTGCCAGCTCAACGCACAACGCTGGGGCACCAGCAAGTAAGCATTGGACTCAAAATTAGTTCCCCCGCGTTTTATCTTCCACGTTTCGAACCTGCGGCGATGTGTTGGGGTAAGCGAACTTCCAGAGGCTTGACTTTCTTCGAGGAAACCAGGAAAGGACTGCCCACTGTCCTTCCACGGTGCTGATGAACGCTGATAAACGCGGAATGTCTGGCTCACGCGGTTACATAGGTCGCGTGCAGAGCAACCTGGGTCAGAAGGCGATACTACGGTTACGACACAGTCACCGGTAGAACTGTTCTGTCGCGCAAACCACCGACAACATGTAAACACGGAAGCCAGAAGAGACGAGCAGAAATCGCGAAGGGACCTGTTCCGGCCAGTTCAGTGTTTTCCCGCTAGGTGCCGTTCGTTTTGCTGGAGTCGCGAATAGGGGTATTCACTGGCCGCCATATTTGAGGTCACTGTTTAGAGCGCATGCTCAGAACGAGCTCACATTGATAGGCTGTCAAGACCGGCAATCTTCATGGTGCGGGGTGCACATTGCGAAATAACTCTGGAAGCTAGCCATCAGCACGTGCTCAGCATTAGCGCACACGGATATGGCCGCCAGTGAATACACCCTATACAGGAGCACCAGATCAACTTCAGAGCGGGTGCGGCACTTTGTTACCTCCTTTGAGTGAGGATGTAGTGTGTATACCTCCTGTAGTGGGCAAGAATTCCTACATTGGTGAGAAGCGGGGACCAGCCCTTTCTTCAAATACGTCAAGTCTCCTTGAGCTTCGGGATACAAAGAAACGCCAGTCTTCGGCGCTAATCCACAGTTACTCGGCCTCTCCTGTGTCGTGTCTGTTCGCTCCCCGCGCCTCATAGCAGTGTTGTTGCTGTGGGGGGCTCGTTAAAATGTTTGGGGTTTTTGGACTATCCAAGTTGCTTTCTTTCTCCCTCCCCCCCCTTTTCTACGCCACACGCTTCCCCTCTGCAAATATCAGCTGCTCTTTTAACATCTTATCTGAGTAGAAGTCACTCGGAAAAGTGGTTAAAGTAAACCACTAATTACCAGAATAGAAATGTAATTGAAAGTTACTAAACTACCCAGAAAAGTAGTTAAACTACAGGAGCTTGAGTAAAGTAGTTGAACTACGTACATGCTTGGCTGGCAGGCGCTCTGCGTAAGGATTTTCACCTATCTGCCTGGCATCGCACACCGCCACATGGGCCCCTTCCAGTAAGTGCAAATAAAATTATTATTATTATTATTATTTTATTTTTTCTGTCTCTGTATGCTTAACATTAACGTTTTTGTTTCTTCTAATAATTTATATTGATCAGTACCACTGAAGTGAATATTTACCATGGTCTTCTAATGTCTTAACTTTTTTGTTCTTGACCAACTATGTTATTAATTTTACCTAAAAGGGTTCAGTCACACAAGCCCATGTCGGCTTTGACGCCAACCTGACTTGCTTTGTCATGAGTATAGTCCTCGAAAATAAATGTATTATTATTATTATTATTATTATTAATAATAATAATAATTATTATTATTATATAATTATTAGCAGGATAGATCTGAGGTATGTGATTATCTAAACATACTGGCTAATGAAGGCGTGGAATGCGTCATTAATGCTCCTCGTAGGAGCATTAATGACGCATTCCACGCCTTCATTAATATATGTTTGGAATAATCACATATACAGATCTATCCTGCTAATAATTATATAATAATAATATTATTATTATTATTAATAATAATAATAATAATAATAATACATTTTCGAGGTTGCGACCATCGTCAAAGCCGACATGTAGTAACTGAATTTTTTTAGGTAAAATTAATAACATAGTTGGTCAAGAACAAAAAAGTTAAGACATTAGAAGACCATGAAGCTCGTAATCCAATATAAATTATTAGAAGAAACAAAAACGTTAATGGTATACAGAAGACAGAAAAAATAAAATAATAATAATAATAATTTTATTTGCACTTACTGGAAGAGACTTATCATGAAAAAAATTTATTAATGCCGAACAATGAGATAAATCCGCTACGCAGAAATACCAATGTATACGCTAATTCCATTTTTAGAAACACTCAAGCTACTTTTTCTGGGTAGTTTAGTAACTTTCAATTACATTTCTATTCTGGCGCAATTGAAATGGTTTACTTTAACTACTTTCCGAAGTGAAAAAGATGTTAAAAACAGCTGATATTTTGGAAACGCGGTGTGGCGCTGGAAGGAGGAGAAGAAACACAGCAGGTAGTCAAAACTGGAAACGCGGAAGCCCCTACAGCAACAACTGCTATGAGGCGCGGGGAGCGGATGACGAGCACAGGGAGAGCCGGTGCTGTGGGATGCGCCGAGATGGCGGTGGCTCAAGGAGCTTGACGTATTTGAAGAGGGCTGGTCCCATGCTCTCTCAATGTAGGAATTCTGCCCTCACTTGGGAACACTACGCTCACTCAGAAAGGAGAACAAAGTGCCGCACCCATCTGGTGATCTGGTAACTTCCTGTATATGATTCACTGGCGGCCATATCCCTGATGCGCATGGCGTGGCACGTGCTGACTCAGGTTACGTTTCTGTGCGCCCGCACCATGAATTGCGGTCTTGACAGCCTATCAATGTGGTCGTTCTGGCCTCAAACGTGGGCCCCTGTTCGCTGACTCCAGGCCAGACTGGCACCCTGACGGGAAGACGCGGGAACAGAAATTCACTCGCGATTTCTGCCGTCGCTCTGGCGGTGTTTATGTTGTCGGTGGTACGCGAGCAAATTTGAGATTCTACCGGTGACTGTGACGCCATGGTGGCAATTTGCTTCTGCACGCAGTGAATATGGCATCGAGCGTTCATCAGCTTTTACCGTTGAAGCGGGCAGTGGGCAGTCCTTTCACGGGCTTTCCTCGAGAAAAAGTGGCGCTGGAAGTTGCCTTCTTCAGAAATGGAAGATGAAACGCGAGCAGAACTACGAGTCAATGCTGGTGCTTGCTGGCATAACGGCGCGACTGACCTGCCATGTGGCGTCCCCAGATCGCGAATATTCACTGGCGGCCATATGATAGCTTGAATGCTGGGCGCGTGCTGATGGCGGGCTTCCATGGAAGCTTTGATGGTGTGGGATGCGTTGCAGAAGGGCTGTGCCTGGTTTCTTTTGCAACGTACGTGATGCCATTGGCAACTATTGATGTGAGCTCGTTCCTGGTAATGCGCTGTAACGCCCGCAATATGGCGTCAGTGAGCTTCTCTCTATAGCTGTGCTGATTTTCGAGACGATCATCAGTGTTTCTCTGAGTGAAGAATGGCGGCTATAGGATTTCGATACATATAAGTGCGCATAGAAGTTGATTGTGATTAAATGGTGTTCGTCAGCGAGAATAAAACACTTAAAGACAGTTCGAGACACTTGCGTTTGAGTAAACGTTTGGCTGCGTTGCGGCGAGGAACCGAAGCGGTACCGGCATCTGGTGCTTCGTATGAAGCGATGGAATCCAATTCAGGAATCTTCTTGGCACGCGATATAAGCTGGCAGGTTTTTATCCTGTCTCGCTGCCGCAGGCGCAGTCAAACACGGCACAGCAGACCGGGCGTTAAGCGGTTCGCACAGTTGCGTTTGACTGCGTTTGACTGCGTTGCGGCAGTGAAGCGGGACATCCCTGCTTACTATCGCGATGCCAAAAAATATTCCTTAGTGGGCCACACTCGCGAAACGCAGATGTGCCAGTGACTCGCTTTCGGTTCTCACCGCAACGCAATAAACATCAAGCGCAAGTGCTGAACCGGCCTTTTTTATATGGCGTATTAGTTGCCGCCATTTCCAAAACAAAACAAAAAAACTGATGGGCCGCTCCGATTTGCCGCGCCTGAAAACCTACATTTCCCCCTACAATATACAAACCAATCTGCTAAAAAAAAAAAAAAGAACACGCTATATTAACGGTATGAAGCGATCAGAAAACGTCGCTGTAATCAACCTATACACAATTGGCCAATATACAATTATGACGGTAATAGGAATATCTCATCGACAGAGCCGTGAGGAATAATAAGACATTTTTTGACAGTGTTGGCGCAGCGACACTTTGATTTCAGGCTTCCCCCCATGCCCGCCATCAGCTTGTTGAACTGGGCGTCGCAGTAACAAGTGAGGGCGCCCTCTCGCCTATAATATGAGAACTCTGAAAATTGTGTTAAAAGTACTTCTGCTTTTGGCAGGTACATTTTATTTATGTGCTACTTCAAGTGCGACCCCGCCCATTATTGCTTGCATTAATCATTCATGTGACGTGGTATTAGTATTCTGTATGTTGTGGTTGATCTGTTATATTTTTTTTTTCTTTCATGTTCTTCTTTGTTGCAAGTTTCTTCATTCGGCTGTAAATCAGCGCCCTGTCTGTGTTTCTTCGACCGCATAGATCTGCGTAAACGTTTCTAGTAACCGCCAGCTGGCTAACACATGCTGCTGCTGCCGCAATTGTAGTTCAGATAACTCCGTCGGCATAAATCAGTGAAAAACTGCTACAATTTTGTTTTTTACGACTTTATTCGCCAGTGTAGCTGCCGCAGAATATCAAGGCAAAGGAACCTTTGTTTTGCCAGGTTGTTAGAAATGGTGTTCCTGTGAAATTTGAACCACCCGCATCCCGCAAATGAAACGAACGCAAACAAAAAACACCATGAAAGTACTCAATACCTGATCACAGCCCGCTGACTGCTCAAACTGCTATAGCATTTCGGGGTCGTCTAACAAGTATTTGTCTCGCGGAATACTTTCGAAAGAAAAGAGCAGTATTCTCCAATGCATTGGATATCTCTTACAGAACGGCATTGATACAGTAGCAAAAAATTCGGCGCAGTCATAAAACATCCAAATTTGGCTCCTAAAATAAATGTTATCGCTTCTCTGTATAATCACTCAGGACTAGGAAAGTGACAGTGCTTTCGAGCACAAGTATGCAACAGTATTCAGTTGAATCTTTTCACTTTAAACAAACTTGAAATTGTACTAGTGGAGGCAAAAATTAGGTTATTAATCCGTATGCAATAAAAACTGGTTTGCCTCAACAGCGACAGCTGTAGATGAAACAATTTGCTCAACCGCTAGCAGCATTTTGATACTCACGTAGTACTGATACGCCGCACGCATCTGGCGGGGAAAATGCTCATCCAGATCGAAACGGGGAAATTGGGCCAAGTCCTGGGTTCTACAGCGTGAGCTTCCACGTGCTCTGCGCTAGCCTCGGCGCCATCCCCACTTGTACTAGTGGGACTCAATTCGCATTACCACTGGCAAGAATTTCATTTGTTGCGTTTTTTCCTTTTTTAGGACGAAAGCAAGCGTTTTCGGCGGCGCGTATACTGGGCAGTCGCAAATACCACGCAATGGGCTCTAAGAACAGACCCAGCTATG
>JAZHYW010063896.1:0-47783 GCA_037355805.1 Ixodes ricinus | reverse complement strand
ACCGAGTTCTTGGGATCTCTTACGGCGAGAGGACACACTGGCACGCTGGCGCCATCTATACGGTCACCCTAGAACTGCATTTCACAAGAGAGAAGGTTTAATGGTATTTGCAAGATCAACTGTACGTACCATGTATGAAAAATGGTCATTTATAAGAATGTTAAAAAACGTTTTCCAATAAAAAAAACACACTGATGCGTGAAAAAAATAAGAAAATGTACGGCGGCAACAGACAGTGTTCCACGTCTATGCAACAGATGGCACCAATGTGTTCACTTGACGTAAGACATCTTATGGTGTAATATCCTAGGCAGTCGTAAGTCTCTGTTTTTAAAAGACGACAAGTTAATCATGTTGGTTCTATTAAGAATTTTTTTAAATGCGCATGATTAATATATAAATATTCGCTGTAGTGGCTTGTAGCTTAAAAAAAGGTGGGCGTGGCTGCACCCTCCTTGCTTTCTGATTGGTTCTTCGGGGCTCTCATCTGCTAGTGACGTGCTCTCAATGGCTACTGAGCGATAATGCGATGCTGGGTACTCGCCACGCCCTGCGTTTCTTAAGAGTTCACTGAATAGACTTCATGTCATAAACAGAAATTTGATCTCATATACAAGGAAAGGATTTAGGAACTTCTTGCAGCTAACAAATTGTCTCCGTTGCGATGTTTGTGATTACAGATGGAATGAATCGGCATGAAGCACCTGGATTGTGTTAGGAAATTTACATTATAAATAAAAAGGAACAAAGGAGGTCTTAGAAATTACGGGAGGGTGCTTAAGCTTCGCCTTTAAGAGTGGCACGCGAAAGCAGGACCCGCTCGTTCCCAAGCCGTGCAAGCGTGTCTCCGTGGCCTATTGATCGGGTGCCACATGACGTTCTTTTAACTGTTTTAGATCATATGAAGGTGTGTCCCGTTATACGCGAAGACGTGCGGATAGCGTATAGCGGGTGTGCGACTAGTCGCATAGTTAATAAGCCGGTAGGAAGCCGTATCAGAGTGCAACGTTCTGTCCACCAAGGATGCTCTCTTTCCCCTCTTTTTTTTGTACTTACGCAGAAGCCTTTTGTTTTAAGCGTTATTAGAAACAATGCTATCTGTGAGCTCATATTGAATTCATCCGATAAGCGCATATTATCTCACGAGAACGACATTGCAGCCTTTTGTGTAAATCGAGAAAGCATAGTGGAAGTAGGGAACACTGTCAAACGCTTTTGTTTTGTTCTTGGTAGCGCCCTCAATTCGGGTAAATTCTTGTGCTCTTGGAGTGGTAATTGGCGTTCAACCACTAATGTTTTTGAAAATGTAAAGTGATTAACCACCCCTGTTAAGTATTTGGGTGTTCCACTCGAGGACAACCGGAAACAGCGAGCCCTACTGGTGTGGACAGGTCGCAGAGCGCCGTGAGAAAGCGAGAAGTTCAGAGGTTGGGATTTTTAATTTCCACCCGTGCCACAGCTAATTTTTTTAATTAGCAAACTGTGGCACGTGTTACAGGTTTTACGTTGTTCACGAGTTAATATTCAGAGATTGCGCTTCGCTTTTGCTGTTTTTATTTAGGGGTCTATATGTGAATCTACCAGTCGCATGAACATGTTCCAACGCGTCCGTGATAGCAGACTTGGACTGCCAAATTCGTTTTTACGCAAAATTGTTAATTGTTCTCTGTTTTTTTTCTCGACGTCAGTTGCGGAAAGAAACAAGAAAACGATTCACAATTTACGCACAGTTTGCCAAATCGAGCTAAGTGACACTACAGCCGAGGTTATTGTTTCTGCGTCGATTGAGCCAGGTTATGTTCATGGTTACCTTAAAGAAGTTGCTCGTTCATGTCGATTTTTGGCACCACGTTTTTCTCTCTCGAATACTTAAAAAAACCGTCGCGTAATGCATTTTGTAATTTCAGTTCCCTAGCACAGAGCTGTGTACAGTGCAGGCGCAGGACAGGACGCCTTAAAACGTTTGAGAGAATACTAGTTCCGCCGCGTGTAAATACATTCTTTTTTTAAATTGCATACCTGCACGTTAACTGTAAAGACGTGGATAGCGGCGAAAGGGATGTTCGTCCAGTGGGGCGACCATTGTTTTCTGTGTAAAAAACCTGAAACGATCGAGCACGTCTTTCTGGAGTGCTGGGACGACGTCTTCATATGGGACGTCCTCCAACGTACTTTGAAGAATGATTTTCCGTTAGACGTGCACGGGATCAGGTATGTTTCTATTGAAACTCGGTATGCGGTGCCTTTTGATATCCTAATGTTATCGGGCCTGCACAGCATTTGGAGATGTCTGGTGGCTACGTGCCGTGCCGATGTTGACGCGCGCGAGGCTGGAGACTATTTCCGCAAAAGTACTGCTTTTTTGGGACATGCAAAGGGAACAAGTGTGCGTGGCAGGGTGGATTCCACTCCTGGAATCGTTAACGACAATGAAACATTTTAGGCACTAGCGCCTTGCCCAAGGCGGTCTGTACCTTTCATTATTCGCAGTTTTTTTCATTGTAACTGACCTGTATATATCTTCATGTACAAAACGGCAATAAATACAAAAAATGTCTTCGTGGCCTAGTTGGTAGCATCAGCCTCGCAACCAAAGAGTCGTGGGTTTGAATCCCACCTCCGCCTAAAACTCTTCAATTTTTTCTTTAAGGCAAATGAATCGCTTTATAAGTGAAGTCATTTGAAACATGCGGTGTCCCTTAATTCACGTAACATGTCATTAATCATTTTCATCCCACGCGTGAACTCATGTTTCACGTGAGTGTTGTGTGTTGTTTTAAATACACTCGGAGGCCATGTGGCCGTGACGTCATGACCCTACCGACCAATCAGGACTTTCTAGTCCTGCCGCCGCCGGCTTTTCTGGGACACGAGCTCCTTAACGCTTTCGCTTTAGTATACACTCTAACGCTCTATACGTCGTTTGAGAAAAGTGCCTGATGGTGTTTGCATCAAGAACGAGTTTTTTCAGTTAATTAATCTCACAGGCTGGCGCGGCTTATGGCTCCCCTTGGTGGGGTTGGTTGATGATCGTGCGTAAAGTTGACTCTCGGGAGGACCGCAGAGGTGATGATTACTTTTGCTGGTTGCTTTCCTTGCAGTCAAGTCAAACTCTGGCAGGTCGGCACCTTGAACGATTGGGTTCAAGGTGCCGACGCCACCTGACGTATGGAATTCAAGTAGGATAAATGCACCGCCTAAAACCGTATTCGTGGTGAAAGTTTTACATTGTGCTTCGTTATTTGGCTTTTTTATGCTATTGTTTTTCTCCTGAATTTCTCTCAAGAGCTCTTATAAAGTTAGTGCATTTTGTATTACTGCCGATGTTTTCAAATATTTAGCTGCAGCTAACTAGCGACAAAGCTGCCTAATGGAAACGACTTAACTTTCAAGGGCTACACTTTTCCCGAATCGGTCTAAAGATATATATTTTGAATTATTCTCGAATCAAGCATTAGAACCCGCAGTGATCGTGAATCGAGATTACAATGAATCTGGCTTACTTCATTTCATTCTTTAAAATATTTTTAAAACTGGGTATTACTTGAATATGTGTAATAATCACGTGAGAAGCTTTGCATGCGTGTTTTCCCGTTGTTAGCATAGCCTCTCAACATTCCTTCCAAAGTTTCAATATTTTGCTGGAATTGTTCGCAGGACCTATTTTTTGTGAATAGTAGGCGATTCGCGAAATTTGGAAAAATTAGGTTTTTGCGAAAATTGAGTTTTTTACAGTATATCAGGTCGACAAATCTAACGGGTGCGTTGTCTTTTTACCTGTCAGGATTGAACTCTTCCGGATCGGTCCAGTAGCGTGGATCATGATGCAGTAGCCGAACGGGAACATTGATATTTGTTTCCTTTGGAATGCGAAAGCCGTTGAATTCAAAGTCCTTCTCACATCTTCTGTGAACGATCCTACATGGCAAAAGTATTCCATGTACACAAAGGGGCAACTTCGTCTTGAAAACACTGTTTCATCATACCTACGCGTTCAGCTTAAGCAAAACATTACAATATTATCACAATTGCTTGTACTCTTGGAAAATAGGATCCTGTACTTATTTTATCAAACCCTTGCATTTGTGCAAGTGTGAATATGTTTTGTACCTTTCCCAAAGTTTTTTTTTTTTACTACGTAGTTTGTACTTTACACTTCTTTCGAGGGTGGTATGCCACAAGCCTCTTTGAGGATTTGATGCACCCGTTTCTAGCCTTTTTTGGTACCAATAGATATATTATTCGTATAATGAAAATATGTATTAGTAGTAGTAGCTGTATACAGTCTTAATGTATAATCGTAAAACGCTTGAACTTTTAGTATTTATTATCTCCTAAAATGCGAATCAATATTTTGTGTGAAGGTGTAATGTGCTGAGCATTTACTCGTCAGTGTTGCTTCTTTTTGAGAACCTTGTCGCTTGTGTGCTTTCATCCTAGGTTGACAAGAAAATCTTCGGCTAAGAATTATTGGTAATATTTAATAAATTAATCCTATATTGAATACTTATACTATTACTGTCGAAACACCACATAAATTAAACATAATATAACGCTCTTTAAAATAAGAGAATGCGTTGTATTAAGGCAGATTACCCTGGAAGTGGGGGATAGAATCTTAACGATTCCGCGATGACTTGGTTCAAGTACTGCATTTTAAAGATGTTGTCATAGCTGATACCTCCCTGTAAAGGTGATAAAAAGGTATTTTTGTAAGGATGCCAGGAGACACTTAAGTGAACACTTAAGAGGTTACTCAACATATTGGTGTATATTAGAGACTTCCTCAAGCTACACGTATACCAAACAACTATAAAACCTGCATCGTACTCAAATTGTATTCGCCAGAAACCATGAATAGTGACAGGTGCAACCTCACCTATTCTTTCGTTTTTAATCGTGACCGCAATCTTTCGCTTAATTTGGCATACAAAGTAGACTTTTTACGAGCAACGTTTTGTAGAATTTTGAGCAACCCTATCGCTGAACTTTGAGCGAAATCGATATGATTTACACGGACTTTTTGCAGTTTTTTTTTTTTCACGTAAAAATTTCCGGTGCTTTATTTTTGTATGTGTAACTTAGCATGCCACTTTGCGTGCAGTAGTACGCGTGCTACTTTACGTGTAACATTGAGTGCAACTTTGTGAGAAATGCTGCATGCAGAATTGCATGCACCGTTTCTCGCAAAACCTACCGCTTACTGCGTGCACCTCTATAACCCACTAAGGCCTCCTTGCAATTTTCTTGAAGTTTGGGGCTTGTTGAAGAGTCGATCCTCAAATCCTTGTGAAGCTGCACGAGCCCCTGGTGTCCAGTCCAGTTCGAAACGGGCGAGTGGCTCGAACAACGTGGTGACGCTTGTTCGAGGTGCACGCAGTAAGCACGTGGTGGTGATGACGGGATTCAACGTCGTAGTGGCTTGCTATAAATCTGTTTTGCGGCAGATGGACTTCGGCATGTCAGTCTGCATTCTCGACGTCATTTAGAGACTCAAATTTCTTTCGTATTACTGGTGCAGCGGCACGTTTTACTATAGGCGTAGGAGCCTGCTCAAAGCCAAGTAGGGTCAAAGCTTATATGTAGAGTATGAACGGGAGCGTTGCCAGAGCTAGTGCACGGACACTGGAACACGCGAAATCTAGCGTTCCGGCGTTTTATGTTCGAGTATTTGCTATACATCCGTTCACACTCTCTCGTGCAACATTATTGAACTGTCCGTTACATTAAGCCGGATCAGTTCTCCACTCTTGTTTAAGAACACGATTAATGAAGCAAAGTGAATTGCCGGTCACGTGACAAAGGCTGACCCTGTATGTGGCACCTAGCAAACAAAAACTACACCCCTCGCTTTAGAAAACGAAGTTCTGCACATCGCTTATACGCCGGGCGAAATAGTTCACACAAGATCTGGTTTATTGAGCAATGCAGGTTGCTTTTGGGGGATCGGTTCGTGTGAATTTAATTTAAAAAATAAGTGACCTTATATGCTCATCAATTGTCTCAATTCATTAAGTTAAGGTGAAAACTGGTAAAGTTCTGTTAGGATTCGACTACTTTTACTGGGGGTTTGATCATTTTGTAAAGCATACCCTACACGTACGACTTCCCACTGTGCCAAGTGGGAATGGTGACGCACCAGTAAATGTGGGGCCAAAAAACACCAGGATCCTGGTCACTTGAAGGTCAGGAACAGTTTTCCCGTTAAGATAAAACAATATTTTTGTTTAGATAGCTCTTTAACCGTATAGAACTTCGTACTATGACATAGCAATCTAGAGGCTTACATCTTTCTCAAGGAAAAACGTTAGTTCCTCTCTTGCTTTGTCTTGGACGTCTTGGTGCTTTGCCAAGAGGTAGGTGGTGAACGAGAGCGCTGTCGAAACGGTCTCTAGGCTGAAACGAAAGTATGTTTTGATAGACACTCCTGCAGGCGTCACACACGCTAGACCCCGTTTCACTTCAAGGGAAACTGGAGCGGTATTGTATTTGATAAAAGAACTCACTTAAATCGCCTTTACTTGATATCTCGGATTACTAAGATCAAAATTATTTTTTAGATTGATGCGCCAAGTAGCCACAACAACGCTTTCAAAATAGCGCTGAAGCCCCTCCTTCCCGTCGCGTTCAGTGCGAGGAGGAAATCAAGACGCATTATTCCAAGATCTCAAGAACGCCCCTGACTCGTTTTCTTTTTCAAGAACTTGTTAAGCTTCCCCTTAGGTACGAACGCAGCTGACACTAGGACCCCATGAAGCCAATCAAGAAGTGGCAAAACTATGTCGTCACGGCGTTCATTGCCTGTGCGCGTCTGCTAGCAACCATTTGACCAATCACGCACCAGAACATGTGGCGTCATCCTGCACTTTTCTTGTGAACCTGATTGATTTAGCCGGTGATAGCGAACGCAGAAAGGTGACGAATGCCGTGACGAAGCACTTTTGGCAGACTTGAAACAACGACGAAACAACGACACGCACCGCCTGGAGGCAGTGTAAAAGTCTGTGTATGTGTCTATTACTTTCTTTGTCTTTCTTATATTTTCCCGTTGTCTGAGGTTTCAGTTATTGTTGCGATTTTCCAGCTTGTCTGCACTGTCTCTTTTCTGTATGCTTCGCAGACCGAGATTTGTCAACTTGCGAGTTTTTTAAGCTTTACATGAAAGTCGTCGGTCTGTCACTTTGTTAACAATGTTACTAAAGGCGTTTTCTCTGAAAGCTCCGCGTTTAGTTTTTTTTTAGTTAATTAAAAAAATCGCATCGGATTAATTTCCCTCGATAAGAGTACGCTAAAAGCATATCGTTAGGAACAGATTGCTAAAAAAGTGTTGTAACGCCAGTGAATTCTAGCAGCGTGAAACATCGAATCCTTTTTGTTAATTTGCATTCACGGACAGGTTACAATGGCTGTCTAAATGCTGTGATTACTTGTTCATGCTCTTAGTTATGGGTTTTTTAAGCTCTTATTTCCTGAGCTCCTTCCTTGAAATACGCTGCAGTTGGCAGCACTTGTCTAAATAAGCGCTTCGTTAAAGCTAAAGCTAGGGGTTGGATTTGAACATTTTCAATCATTCACGTTATATTTGGCGTTCTTCGCACACTTGACCTCACCCTGCAACAATGAAAAGGGCGGCATTCACTTCCGTTTCAAACTGTGTCATCCTCCGCTGTTCACGTGATGTGTCCGCTGCGTGAAAATGCAATATTGATCAGTATGGCAGTCAGACAGCCCTCAAATATAGATTATGATCAGTTTTTTCAGTCAAAATGCTCGGCGAAACTAGTGTACAGTATTTTATGTCAAGTCGTCACGGATTATTTTCTTTTATTTTTAACCGTATTTTATTGTTATATCTTGGAACATACGACATCAACCAAATTTAATCGACAATAAAATTATGTGGGAGGGACAAGCATTGTAATTTAGACTTCATTTTTCTTGCAGATACGGGCAACTTAGAGGGTGGCAGATATGTCCACCTTCTCGACACGCCCCCCTTAAAGCTCAATGCTCCTCCACCTCTTCATAAGCGGTTTTTCCATGCCCTGCCGAAACATCTCCTCGCAAGTACATCGCACCCACTCCTGTGAATCTACTTCCAGCTCATCATGATCAAAACATGGCGCCCTCAGAAGGAGTTGATTTTTGTCCACCAACAAGGGATAACCAATTTGAACCAGGCTGGATCATGCACGTGCATGACAAAACGCCCGAGAGTACATTGCCTGAAACACTTCTCCGACTGGTGGGTCGACCGCCCTACCCACCCATAAGTGAAATGAGGTCCCGAAGTACCAACACAGTGTGTCACAGGAGCCGGCGTATTGTGCTTTCAGATTTGGCGATCCTGGCGGTTGGCTGTAGAAAAATGGTGGGCGGACGCCAAGGTGACCGTCGAGACGGCGTGACATTTCGTGCCTGCGTTTGTTTCCGTCGACTCTCCGGCTGCAGAGTGACCCACAACAGAAACAGGCTCCTACCTCATCCACCTCCGCTACTGTACCACCGCCAGGATTGCGGCAGGCAGCAGCCTGGCACTTCAATGACGAAACAAGGCGGAAATCTAGGAACCCCTTCAGAAGACGCAGTAAGCACACTACTCGGAAAAGCGCCTCAAACACCAAACAGACAGACCGTAAAATGCGTTGGAAAGATGGCCGAACCCGACTAGGCGCTGGTGAATGACGGTGTCTCATAGGCTCATGTGAGGTTCATAACTAATCGATATGCAGGGAAGAACAAAGCTCATTTTTATACTGTAATACGTTGTTGCTGTTTTTGCACGCTACAGAACACCCTGCATCCAGGGCTCCTTCTGTAGCATAGTCGTGACATCTGGCTCCGAGAGGTCAGAGATCTCGTGACAACACGCTCGACCAAACGTAGTTGCGCGGGAGATTCGGAAATTGTTTATGAGTTTTCCTAAAATTAATGCAGTGTACTTTTTGTTGAACCAAATTTAAGTATTATAGTCAACTTTATAAAATTGTAAGTAGCTCCTCTCTCAAGTTTTTGTTTCGTTGTGTTTTAAAGTCGATATTATCTCGTTTTATTAATATGATCGGTATCAATAAAATAGTATAATGCCGAGTTGCTACACTGTTATAATTCAACAAAGTAAGCTATGGCAATGTAATGAACCGCTAATGAAAATAGAATATACTTGCAATTTTTTTAATCACCGTAGTTACTGGAACTATACCCACCATTAGACGTTTTCTTTGCACCATAGTTCTCTTCTGCATTAAGCATATGCTGAACCAAGTCAATTGTTTTGTTCTGCAAAAAAAATTTGGTTGCAGAATAATTTTTTTAATTTGATTAAGTTTCATTAGAAGTCAGTTCATCATAATCTCAAAAAAATGTTGTGCCTTTGCTTGCTTGTTTTGCTTTTCTACTGCGCCAGGACGATAGTGCTTAAAAATGACAATAAGGTAAATATTTTCTCGTTATCTCAGCTATAGACCATTCCATTTAGTGCTCTCAGGGCAGCGCCAGTTTGTTAGACTGCAGTGCCCTCTCCACACATCCGGGCAGTTCAGCAGCTTCGGCGGGGTAAAACGAGAAAGAGGGCACGCACCCGACTCTCCTAGCAGACGACAAACCGTTCTCCATCTTTGGGCTGTATCGGCGGGCTGTACCGAACATCGAACTCTCGCTTGTGGCTGCCGTTATGAAGTGGTTCGCGTTCTTAGAAAATTTAGGGCTACTCCAAAATCAACTTGTAGAGCCCTTTTGTTTTATTTATAAAATGATGAACTAGGGCATCTTTGTTCCGTTTGCTCAATAGCAGTGGAGTCAGCCGGCAGTACTACCCTCAAGCACTGCGTCTACTGCGCCAGGAGAGCACGTTTTTATTTATTATTCCAGACTTGCACTCGTTGTTGCTAAAGGCCTACACCAGTACGAACTTCGTGTAGTAAAATAGCTCCAGCAACCGGATTTACTTTTCGCCGTAGCGACCGGCCACTCTGACACAGTTTTTAATTTTTTTTCTATTCGCACGCAGGTAACATTGCATTTAGACTCGGTCGCTCTTTTTTTATCACGAATAGCATTACAGGATAACTAGCATATAAAAATCCACGCATCTGCTCTTGAAATTTCTAAAATGACGTGATTTTAAACCGAGTTTGAACGCCAGCCAGATGTTAGGTACAGCCCACTCGGCGGAGCAGACGACGCACGGAGCAGACGAGGGGGAGGGCATTTTTTCTCACACCGCTCTTCCTAGTGGAACGGTTCATAGATGACTCCTACTAATTCACTCTATACACCGGCCTAGTGAGAAAAAAGTATATACTTGCGTACGACCCATATATCATAATACCACATAAGGGAACTATATGAGATATTATACTATTTATTTCTCAATAAAGGACGCACAAATAAATGTTTGTTCTTTTGGCAATAGTTTTTCGCCATGTTTTCTATCCGATGACACTCAAATGGCATTGTTTCTTTCCACCTGTTGTAATAGTTAACAGTTAGTGATATTTTAATAAAAGAATATGGAGCAGGAACCGACAATATTTTGAGTGCTTTTTGCGTATAATTGTATAAGATAAGAGATTGTCCTGAATAATTACATTCGTTTGGCCACTGATAGACAACCTAATTTTAATGACTTTTCATAATCGTTTTGTATGATATTATTATATATATATATATATATATATATATATATATATATATATATATATATATATATATAATATTGTATCTGAGATGAAAAGGAAAACCCTTGATGAAAACAGCAACAACGGGTGGTTTATTCTTCGACGTTTCGGCCGGAGTCCGGCCTTCGTCAGGAAGAACTTTTACAGATGAACGCGGGTGGTATTTATACAATGCTACGGTCGAGTCCAAGTTTCAAAAGCGGCGGGATGACGGTTGGAGTTTCCAATGGAGCGTAGGAAGAGTTTTCCTACGCTCCTTTGGAATATATACTATATATATCCATAAGGTATATATATATCTTTATATATATATATATATATATACTACGCTCCTTTGGAATATATATATATATATATATATATATATATATATATATAAAATTCGTTAATTAACTTTTTTAATTAGTGAAAATAGACATATGGTTCCAATTAAAAACTTACTGAACTTTATTGAAAACCACTACATCAACTTTTCTTAGAACGACTTGAAGGTCGTCTGAAACTTGGGGGCGCGCTAAAGTTACCACGCAAAACGCGGATGATTAGATTATCATCGCGTTCCGCCACTGCAATGTTTGCGCCTGCCTCACGAGTGGTAACTTTGGCGCACCCCCGAGTTTCCCAAAAGTTCTATGTCGTCCTAAAAATAATTGAATTTGTAGTTCTCGATGACGCTCAGTGTGTTTCTTATTGGAACCATATGTCTTTTTTCACTAATCAGAAAGTTAATTAACGAATTCGAATTAATTAGCCGACTTATCACAAAGATTAGCCCCCCCCCCTCCACATAATGTCCCCCTGGCCATATAGCTTACCTGCACAAACCACTTAAGTGTAACTTTCACGCTTTTTTTAACAGATCTCTCAAGCTCAAATGAAACACCCTGTATACATATATAGGTTGATCGTGCGGGTGCAGTTTGTTTTAAACTAGGGCACTCTATTTATAATAAACTATACTCTTATCGAAGAAAGTGTAAAAGCACAGGCGAGCTGGTGAAGAACTTCCATTATAAACCGGAGACACGGCAAAATAAAAAAAAACGGACAAAACAACAAGTCTTCAAACACAGCTTCTAGTTTATTTGAACATCATCGCTCTTATGATATACAACACAACCCTTCTCTTCAAAGCGAAACACCTCCTCTCCTCTCTGTCACCAGAATCTCAGAATGAACCAATGACACGTACTACCTAAGGAAGGAGGTAGTACATGTCATTGGTTCCTTCTGAGATTCTGGGGATGGAGTGTAGAGGAGGTGTTTCGGGCTTTGGAGAGGAGGGTTGTGTTGTATATATAAGAGCTGTGATGTTCAAATAAACAAGAAGCTGTGTTTGAGACTTGTTGTTGTTTCTGTCAGTTTTCTTATTGTGCCGTGTCTCCGGTTTATGATGGAAGGATATACTCTTATGTTTGTCTGTTTCATCGCTGGATCGATAGCAGTTACAGTAATGTGTATTAAACTATTCAACCCCTTATTCAAAGACAACTTCAAAAATGCTGCCGAAGTTTAAACCACACTGAGGATTCAAAAAAAACATAGACCTATGATAGCATTTTTAGGTATCAAAAATGTCCTTCGAAATCACGTCAGGACGGCACTTTGAAATGCAGAAAACGCGCTTATAAAAATTATATAAAGCAGAAGAAGTTTGATCAACAGAAAACTTCCACAATGTCCAAGATTTAATCTTCCAGAGTCCCTTGAAGAGACCTAACGCACCCTGGGGTTGACAAACATATAATATTGTGGTTACTGCACCTAAGAATTGTTTTATTGCATGTGTTGTATATGGATTGGCTTCGCGTATGCAGATAGCTCCAATAACCAGATTTGTTTTAGTTTTGATTAATTGTAATCGTTCACTAGCCATTGCAATCTTAAAAGTAGGATATTACGGTCAAAGTTTTGGATGGCTTCAATTTAACACATATTAAGTAACTTATGAATTTAACAATTTAACACATATTAAGTAACTTATAGGGAGCTTATAATATATATGTCTATAGTCGGTGACAGGTCAAGACCAAAGTAGAAGCTCTTTTCACCTTTTCCCACTTTACTAGAGAGGACGCTAGTGAGGACGTTGCCTCCTCTCCAGCGTTCACTCTGCTAAAGAGGAAAGAGTAAAAGGAGCTTCAACTTCATTTTTGATTTGTCACCGACTATTGTTTCTTTCCTAACAAAATAAAATAATTCCTCAAAGTCTTCTTTGAGAGCCAAACGCTTATATATATATGACCCTTCGAACGTATTAGGCAGGATATTAGGGAACATGGAGCAAAAAAATATTATCCTGTACATACATTTTTTTTTTGCTTTTCCAAGAACTTACTTTTGTTTTGGCTCTGCGTAGGCGCACCACATTTGTGATGTACTTCTGAAGTATACTTGAAGGTAGCTCAAACGAACGTGCTCGCACAAACAATAGCACCTTTTTTATACTGTCCCATAACGGAATAATGTCTGAAATTAAGAGGAACATCATTCAACATTGGGGCGTCGGTGGGCGAGTGCGTTAATTCACCCCAGGTCGGTGCCCTTGGAGCGAAATTTCCCGTTGCTCTCTTCAATCGCCATCCCTACCCGTTTCGATATAAATAAGCATCGTACTCACGTGCGGTATTGTATCACTACGGCATGATTCACGTTAAAGACTTCAGACTAGCTATGATACGGCAGTCAATTGATATTTGATCTGGAGTAAGTCCCAAACAGTGAGAAACCTTTTTTTTCACCATAGACATAAAGGAAGCATTGCCGAACGCCGAACCAGATTCCACAGTTTCAGGACTATCCGTTTTCTTGTTCAAAAGCTGTAAGATATTTTCTGAAAATTTCGATGAGAAAATTAGGCCCCTTTTTTGTAACTTGCGCTCTTCAGGGTCGAGGGTCGGCCAAAATATATCCAATAAAAATTTCAAAATAGCACATGTAAATGTTCACAAAATAACGTAACTTTTTAATCTACAGCATCTGATTCGGACCCCTACCGCCACTTTGGGGCAGAGAATAAACGTTCTACGATGTTAGTCTTTTTCTTTTTCTTTGCTGTAAATAGAAACTTATATTTCTATGGTAGAGACCCTGTACATTGTCGACACCATGAGCCCATTAGGCCTGACGAATGTCCCATTTCAAACTAGCGCACAAGACAACTCCTTTTTGAAGATCACATACAGGTCGTATTAATATTTAAATGAATTCGTGGAGGACCTCCATACGTTCTTCAAAAAGCTATCCAAGCAATCTTATCTGGTAATTTTAAGAAAGAATATGTTTTACAGGTTATTTGCAAAAAGAAAATTCTCGCAAAAGACCTTCAGAAACGAGTGTTGCAGAATCCAGTTTCCCTGCAGAATTTCATTGAGAAATTTAGTCGTGACTTGACTTCACCTTACCTTTACACCAAATCCAGATCTCTACAATTTTAGCGGGGAAGGTACTGAAGTTGGGTTGGGGGAGTGATGGGGGAGAAAAAGGAAGCAAAGAGGGATTGAGAAGACTAAAGATATATAAAAAAGAAAAAAAAACACACGTTTAAAACTTCCTGTAATGACGAATTAGAGCGAGTTCTTGAGTAAAAGGGGGGGGAGGGTGCGAAGGGGAAAGTATGCCCCCTCTTCTTTCCCCTCCTCCTTTTCTTTTGCTCCCCTACCATTTAGCGCAAAAGTTTCGCTACACTTCACGATAAAATTCAGCGGGAAAAATTACCTGCAAAATTTCGCGCGGAATTTTTTCCGCTAACTTTAGCGGGTTACTTTTTCAGCTAAATTTAGTGGAGAATTTATTTCGCTAGTTTTATCGGGAAAATTTTCGGCTAAATTTAGTGGGGAAAATTATCCGCTAAATTTAGCGGGAAATTTTTCCGCTAATTTTAGCGAAAGATTTTTCCACTAAATTTAGCAGAGACTATTCGCTAAATATAACGGAGAATTTTTTCCGCTAAATTTAGCGAAAAAAGTGAAAGCCGTTTACAACTCCCTGTAATGCCGAATTAGAGCTCAGCTCTTCAGGAGGAGGAGGGAAGGGTGCTGAGGGGAGGGTACACCCTCCACCTCCTCCTTCTCCTCCTACATTCAATCGTCAATCTCCTCCGGGGGGGGTCACGTGACGTCGCGAGGGGGAGGGGTGGTCACGTGACCTCGGGGGGGTCACGTGACCTTGAGGGAGGGGGATCACGTGACGTGGGGGTCAGATGACCTGGGGAGTCACGTGACCTCGGGGGTCATGTGACCTGGGGAGTCATGTGACTTCGGTGGGGGTCACGTGACCCGGGGGTTTTATTACCGGGGGGGGTCATGGGACCTCGGGGGAGGGGGTCACGCGACCTCGGGGAGGGGTGGTCGTGACCTTGAGGTCACGTGACCTCGGGGGCCAGCTGACCCCCCGAGGTCAGCTGACCCCCCTCTGAGGTTCATGTGACCCCGGAGGGGCCGCGCGGTGCATTATGGAACATTTCCCATAATGCACCGCGCGGTTACGCCGACGCCGACGGCGACGCCGCTCAAGCCGGAAATGGGCGCCTAAGAGCTGCGCTCTAAAACATCCCTCCACCGCCTCCTCCTCCTTCTACCCGTGGCCCTCGTGACCCTCATTACGTCACACGGGACGTCACCTGTGACGTCATTATGAGAAATGTCCCACAATGCAACGCGCGGTTACGCCGATGGCGACGCCGACGCCGACGCCGCTCAGCCGAAAACGGGCGCCTAAGAGCTGTGCTCTAAAATGAAAGATGTTTACAACTTCCTGTAATGCCAAGTTAGGGCGCAGCTCTTGAGGAAAAGGAGGGGAGGGTACTAAGGGGCGGGTATGCCCCTCCTTTTTATCCTTACCCTCTCATCCTCCCCTCCTCCTCCTCTCGTCCTCCCGTGCTCCTCCCCTCCTTTCCACCTCCTCCTGCTCCTCTCTTGAGGTATTTCGATTTTGCGACAGACCGTGCTAAACAATCTGAAATATATACATGGTGTATTTGTTATTCTTGAGATTTTGTTTTAAAAAATAAACACGAAAGCCACACCTATGCGGTTTGTGCGAGTGAGTTATACACCCAGAAGGACATTATATGGGTGGCTATTCTTCGCGATAAGTCGGCTAAATAATTTAAATGCGCTAATTTACTTTTTTATCAGTAAAAATAGACATCTGGTTCCAACTAGAAACTTCCTGAGCGTCGTCCGAAACCACTATATCAGTCATTTTCAGAAAGACTTTCCGCGCGTGAGAAGCGTAGTAGTGCACTAAAGTTACCACTCGTGGAGCAGGTACAAGGCTAGCGGTTTCGGTAAGGCGCCTGCGCAATTTTTCCGTCTCTTATCTAGCCCCAGCCTTGTACCTGCTCCACGAGTGGTAACTTCAGCGCACTACTGCGCTTCTCACGCGCTCAGTCTTTGTAAAAATGACTGATTTATGGGTTTTTGGACGACGCTAAGCAAGTTTCTAATTGGAACCATATGTCTAATTTCAATAAATAAAAAGTTAATTAGTGAATTTTAATTATTAGCCGACTTATCGCAAAGAGTAGTCACCCACATAATGTCCCCCTGGGCGTATAACTCACCCGCCCAAACCGCATAAGTGTAGCTTTCAAGGCTTTTTTTTAAAACAAATCTGCAACAATAAAAAAAAAAGAAACTATATATATACCTATTCTCGCTCGCCGCTTGTTCGGAGCAAGGACATCTAGTCTTCATATCTGGAAGCTCCACTCTGTCTAAGTCCTGCCGGTGCCAGGAAACAGGACAGCAGGATCAAGGCGAGAGAACGAGACAGCGTTAAAGTCAACACTTTGACGAAGCACGTGATATTCTCGATGTCCTCCTACTTGCTTTCTGCTGCCGAAGATTGCTCAGCGTTTTCTATTTTCTCAGCATTAATCTTGAGCGTTCTCTTCGAGATGGCACATGAGGATTGGAGGAGAAGGAGGAGGAGAAGGCGGAGGAGGAGCACGAGAGAGGAGAAGGGAGAAGGGAGAGAAGAAGGAGGAGAAAGGAGGGGAGGAGGAAGAGGGAGGGGAGAGAGAAGAGAGGAACAGGGGAGGAGGGCGCGTTGTATCATGGGATGCTTCCCATAATGCAACACGCAGGTCCCCTGTAACGTCACTCGTGACGCTACGTTGACATCATTATTGAAAATGTCCCATGATGCAACGCGCGAGTCACGAGCGAGACCCGCGCGTTGCATCATGGGACGTTTCCTATAATGCAACGCGCGGGATCCTTGTGACGTCACGTGTGGCCTCATTACGATAAACGTCCCATAATGCAACGCCCGGGTCACGAGTGAGACCCGCGCGTTGCATCATGGGACGTTTCCCATAATGCAACGCGCAGGACCCTCGTGACGTCACGTGTGACGTCATTATGGGACGTTTCCAATAATGCACCGCGTGGTTACGCCGACGCCGACGCTGACGCCGACGTCGCTCAAGTTGGAAACGGGCTCCTGAGAGCTGTGCTCTAAAATAAGTGTATGTGGTTTGTGCGGGACACATTTTTTTCATACCTGGTATCTGTCAGCATGTGTCAATCTTGTCTAATTTAATAAACAAGTACTCACTAAAAAATAAGATCCAGGTAAGAGCAAACTGGCCAACGCTGCCCCCGGCACAATGTATGAGTAATTCGGTTTCTTTGGAAGCCGCCTGAGCATCAAGTTGGACACCCATCGTGAACCGCGAGAGGATTTCCATAGAAAGTCTTGAGAAGTATTTGCTGATGTCGATAACTTCCCGCTTTTGTGCAGTTTGTTGCATAATCTCCAGAAACTCGTCTGCACATTGGTCTATGATTGAGAACGCCTAAACAGGGAAGAAATGCGAATTAATTGAGAAAGCACCACAGCATGCGTGAATGTACGTGCACAGTTAATACGTGAGACGGTATCTGTTTATTCATGGCGTATGGTCAATCTATAGTGGCGTTACGCCAAATACAGTCACACTCATACCTCGGCCAAAGTCACACATAAGTGCACTCACTCACCTTCACTGTACAGCCGTTAAGAGAGAGTGAGCGAGTTTGTACGCATCAAAAACTCATGACTTTGAGATTGAGTGAGGGGCGTGAGTTCGGTTTCTTCATAAGCTCGTTGAATTCATCAGCTTGTGTGTAATGAATTAAGGGTGAGTGCGGCCGCCAGGGTGAAAGTGAGTAAGTCTTCAACTGTCTCATAATCGTGAATTTGAAGGTCAGGGAATGACTATTGCTACATTTTGAACTGTTTGTCACTGAGTAAGTTCAAGCAAAAATGCCAACTTCTGGTCATACCTGGTCCCGCGATCCTACACAGTTGCAGAATACTGGATACCTCTTTGAGCCACTGTTGACAGTCCACTCAAAGCAAGTCTTACCAATGAAATGTAGCGACTGTTCATTCGCGCTGGTTCACACTGCTCATGTCACAGGACGTCATAACGTCACGTTACGCCGGGGTGTCACAGACATTACGTGACTATGTGCATCACAGTCATGTGATGCCAGTGTCACCTGCCGTCCCAGTTTCGCGTGATACCGCGATTCCCCGCTATATGCAGCGGTGAAAAGTTTCCTGCTAAATTTTGTAGGCTACGACCCCGCATGAAAGACGATGATATCACGAGGGAAACTACGCCAGCAACGGAAAAAGAAAGTTTTCAAGTCTGTACAAGAAGGGATAAGGCTAATACCACATAAAAGACAAAGTTTGAGGCTGACATCATCATTTCTGGATCCCCGATCTGCCACAAGCGGAAACACGCTAAAGTTCAACAAAAACTTTCTGTTTTTCTTTCTCCCTCTATCTCTCTTAGCGGCGCCGCCTGCTAGCCTCGCGCTCATGCATCAGGTGGCGCTGAGCTGATCCACTTGTGATGACGTTTTTGTGAAAGGGTAATGCATTGTCTTATACGTACTACTGGGAAAACACACGCATCAGCGGTACATAGACTACAAGGGGCCTTCAAGATGACTCATGATGCACAAATCGTGCTTTTTGCGCAAGTTGTTGCAAAGCTATTGCGGTTCACATTTGGAATGCGCTTCGGACCGATTTTTCGCAAGAACACCGTACTTCGTTGCTCGATAGAGGCACCTCGGCAACCGGTTCACATCTGTTTAAGACTCGTATGGTACTAGAACTACGTACCGTCTTCAATGTGCTTGACTTGAAGGCCGGCGATGTGACCGCCCTCAGTTTTCGCCATTTGTCGCCTGACATTCTTGTGAGTTTCACGGTGTTTTCTGGGTGGACAGTTGACAGCTCCACGATTCGCTGAAAAGAAGAAACGTGAATGCACGCCAGTCTCTTCTAAGAAAAGGAGCCTTGTGCCGATGTTGCTGCATATATGAAGCAAAAAGATTGACTGAAATTTGAAACCCTATCCAAAGTTTAATAAAAACGAAATTCCCCGACGTTTTGAGACCAGTTCGGTCGCTTGGTCGCGGGTGATTGTGGGTTGGACGGAGGAGGGAGCCGCTTATGTGGGCCGGTTGTGATTGCTGCGTTCGGGTTCTTCCACGAAATGACGAAGAAGCCCTGGCACATAGACGCTTGGGAGAGTGCACAACGACCTATAGGTGTTATTTTTTGTTGTCTGGGTGTACCAGGATTCTAGGTGTAGACGTTTACTCCAGTGTCTTTCCGGGTCCAGGATCTCGCTCTTCTCAAAGGACACGCTGTGACCTAGTTTCTCTGCGTGTTCTGCGAGGGCACTGGCTTGGACGTCGTTCTTTGTCACGTCGTATTTGTGGCAACGGAAGCGTTTCGGGGCGTTCCTTGTTCCCCCCACGGAGGCAGCAGGGCAGTCCGGGCACGGGATGCGATAGATGAGGCATTAGGACTACCCCTTTCCCGGTCGGACCTCGGGGAGAAAAGTCAGTGACGGATGGTGGACACTGGTTTGTGAGTCACCGCAATCCTACGTTTTCGAAGGACGCGCCCGATGTCGCAGTGTTGAGGTTCCTGCACCAGCTGATGTATCCCTTCACGGGCAACACGTCCACGTACGTAATGAACTCAACTCCTTTCATCGACCTTGTCGAGGGGCTTGAAGTACACGTCCTCGAGGCTGTCGTCTCGTTCGACGTTGTATCACGTTTTACCAGCGTTCAATTTCGGACCTTGCCCCTTTGAAGATAATCTACCAAGTTTAAATGAACTTTGCTTAAAAAATTAATTATTTTACTAAATTTATAAATCAATTGAAAGTTTAAACATATTCCTATATGCCAAGCACAATGTCGTTACATTCAAATTCAGTTAGCGTGGCATGAAACCCTTCTGAATACAAGAGGTTACTCCAAAAGTACAAATGTTAACGTCAATTATCTTAGAAAGACCATTTATAAATATTGTCACGACTGACAATTGATTAGGCGGCAAATGACCGAAGGAAATTAAACGTTTATTCGAGCGAACTCGAGCTCAAAACGAAGGCTGGCGTCGCAGGGGTCGATAGCGGCGTAACAACAGGATCGAGCGCTGCGGCGAGAATCTCTCCGGCTCGCCACGCGAGCCCGCGTGGACATCTGGAACAATCAGCGTCCAAGTGTCGGCGCCTACAACATTCGGACCTCGAACAAGCAACAGGGTTCTCGAATTTCCCAGAAGGTGGCATTTACAAAAACAACAGGAAGGAGCAGTCCTTGGCCAGGCATCGTACCTCGGCCATCTACGTGGGAGCTAAGCACGATAACCGTCCGGCCACAGGAGCGCTTGCTCGAAGGCGCTCGTGGCATTACTCCCCGCTTTCATATTCTAGTTATTTTTTTTCATATGAGGGGCTTATAGGTATGGTGTAAACGAATCATTCAATGAAAATCTGATGTTACATGTGGTCTGGACATGTAGAGCCGTAAATTAATAAAGCCGTAATGTTTCAAGTTCTATTTTAATATACGAGGCTTCGTCGTCATAGTTTGTATCCCTATTAATTAATTGTTCATTGAAACCTTGTTAGAGTATTCGTTGGCTTCGATTTATCATGCACTTTTGTCAGTAAATGCAAGAAAAGCAGTTTTAAAACCAATAAAACGATTTCCCAATACCACCTGGTAGTTGGGAGGCCGAGCTTCGTTGGAATGTATGACGTCACGGATCCATTAGTAGCCGCCCCACCGCGCGGCAGTCTCCGGTGGAGGTGCCCGGGAACGAGTGGTGCTTGGCACACCTCTCTGTTCTAGTGCACCGGGCCTCGGTATTCCTCCTTTGCGGGATTGTAACGCGTTGACAATAAAGCTGGCGCCACCAAGTGACGACGGTCGTAATTACAGTAGCCTTGGCTGTTTAAGGGCCCGTTGCGTTGCGAGCGTGACGTCACGGGCAAATATCCCGAGACGCATCGCGCCGCTTCGATGGTCGGTTTCAGACGCTCGCCCGAAGCCGTCACTTGGAACGACAAATATAGCCATCCGCTGAAGATGCAAGCGTGCTTATGGATCATATTTCATCTATTTCGAAGTGTTTCGGGGTAATTCACGTTTCGATTCTATACCCCTTTATGTCGGTAAAACCTATTACTCTCGATGCTTAGCTACTTGTTTAACATCGCATTCAAAAACCCGTCCTTGTTTTGATCTTTCGTACATAAGTGGCATGATCAAATGTTCTTGATAAAACTTACAGCATTCATTTTCTACTTCTTTCGTCGAAGTATTGAGCCATACATTCCGTGACAGCATGCAAGGAGTGCCGGGTGCGTGTCGTGGTATATAAATTCTATTCAAGCATCAAGCCTCCTTGCACGACCGCAGTTTGACAGAACTTTAGACCGGACGTTCTGATGATTTCGTTCAGGTAGACGCCCCCGAGGTATGGAATTATTTTTTCTAAACGTAACGCAGCACATTTGGCCCACCGCTGGGGCGCAGTAACGCTCGGTACGCGACCTGTGGACCACAACTGGAAATAAGGATGGCCCTTTAATTTTATGTTAAAACGATTTAGTAATTCTTAAGAGTGAACCTTTAACCCCTTTTAATGTCGCTTTGTGGTCACAATAATTGTTCTTGTAAACTTGTGTTATTAGATATTTCATGTAATTGCATGTGCAGTGCTCCTCAAATTTAACGCTCCCCTTGGTTACCCAAATATCAATCTATTTCCTGCTGCTCAAAATTAAATTGGCCACTGCAGCAGCTGGCCAATTTAATTTTGCACCAATGTATCCGGTTGCTCTGACACACTTCCGACCCGCGTAGACTTTCTACTTTTTTACGCATAACGTCATTATTTCATCATAGGAGAGACTTAAGGCCCGTTCACACTCTTGCGACCGAGTACGACCGAGATAGACCAGACCGGTTTTTAGCCTCTTGCGATATCTTAGGACCAGCTCCGCTGTAGCGCATTCGGTCCTAAGAGATCGCAAGAGGCTCAAAAACCTGTCTGGTCTTTCTCGGTCGTACTCGGTCACAAGAGTTTGAACGAGCCTTTACGTCTGCCAGCACAATCAACGATCATTTAGCGAAGATAGCGCATACATTTGATATCGAAAATATCGCAAACCCGCCGTCTACTACACAACCGGAAGTGCCTAAGGGCACTTCCGGTTGAGCACTCATTAGTACGCGAGTCAGAGCATTCATTAGTACGCGTGTGGAAAAATGTAGACAGATTCATCATAAATCTGCACATGTATGGTTTAGCGGAATAACTCGGTTGTGATTGATGCCAAGATTAATAAAAGACGACAAAACTAAATTCCAAAAACTTCATCTACCATGGTTTAGCAACCAAGCTGTTGTCGAAACGTCGAGAGACTTTTTTTAGTCTGAAAATAAATGATGATAGAGTTGTATGAATTCGAATTTTTTGTAATATTACACCAGAGTCACGTGACTATAAAAATGGCGGTCCTCACTTTGATATATCGTCTCTGCAAAACTTAGGAGCCTGTCATACTTTAGCTGCGGTATGCCTGATCCAAGTGACATCACCTAGACGACAAGGCCTGTGCCTCCCCCTTCCCCTTACACGTCATCATGAGTGGACCCCCGCAGCGCCGCCTAGGTTGCGTCAGTATGGCCGCCGACGCGTCTTTCAGTGTCTCACAACAATCCTGACGCCAGAACGCAGCTCCGCCAAGACGGACGCGCATGCAGCTTTGCGACGACTCTTGACGAGCTTTGGCATGTTTGCCGCTTGGGACAGGTTGGGGATCCACTAACGACGACGTCATGCAAGGCCTTCTCCTCTAGGCGATATTGGCTCTAAAGAGCCTAACTTCGTCAATGAATCTATGAAGATTCATTGAGTTGTGTGACTTCTCGCGTTTGTAGTATGTATATTTGCTCGACTGGCAACAAACCCATGATTTGAATGCACCACTTGAGCGGAGCATCAATAAATGTTAGAAAACTTTAGGCAAGTAGTTTGCTAACTATCACTGCCCATTTATACCGTGATATCACCCAGGGTCAAGAAAATTGTGCCGAAGGAATCAGTTCTTAGTTTCAAGCCCCATTATGTAAAAAATAAAATATATATTCACTTTTTAGCACACACTTTGTGTATGCTGTAGTATTTTATAAAGAATATCTCACCATTCTTGCGGTGAAGCTGTCAAAGTTTCCAATAAATATTTGCTTGAGGAGTTCAGGATCTCGGATGATCATTACAGGTCTGAAGCCATGGAAGTATCTGAACGATTTTACAAATAAGCGATTGCAGGAATTCAAAATGGCATCAGAATATTTCTTTCTAGTGGGAGCAAAACTATTTTAATATTAGAAAAAATATTTACAAACCATAGCGACTAAGCATCTCAATATCCACTAGGTTCATAGTTTTCGAAGTACCTCATTCAATATTAATATTTAGCTTAATAATTTCTAGCAAGCATTGTCCGAAATGTTATCGCTACAATTTTTATACGAAACCTGCAACAGAAGGAGCCAGAGTCGCTCATGTAAATGTTGGCAGATAGATGCTTCTATTTATCACATGCATAGGCATAATATAAACATGCGAATTCTTCGTAGGTTTGTGTGTTTTTTTTTCTTGGTAACGACGCTGAAGACTGTTCTAAAACGCACAACATTCAAATAGTTTCAGGCATAGCCAAAAAAGCAGGTTCTACGACGGGAACATATATACGCACGTTCTACTTACGAAAGAGGTGGCATTCGAACCCGTACGTAAGGATGAATTATGATAGATATATTCTAGGTCAACCCATAGTTCTTGCATAGGTCACGACTGCAAGCATGCGCATTGTTAAACTTGTCGAGTAAGAACTTACTCTTTGTTTCTTGAGCGGCGAATGACTATTTCATCTCATTTCGTCAACACATTTTCTTAACGAAAAAGACAAGAACGATTATAGGTGACTAATGATATTGTTTTATAATTTAAACTACATCCTTACCATTTCTTTTCTTCTGTATATTAAAGTAAAATTTGGGTCGGATATTAATAAGCGCTAACAGCACCTATGTGTACACCCAACAATAATGTATGTTTGGTTCATTCATTAGAAAGGAAATTCGAAGAAGAACAGGAAACGCAGGATACCCAACAACATCGCCATATTTGGAGGCCCACTCTTCTGTTACTTTCAACATTCCCTGCAATATCAAGTAAAACGTTTTAGGCACAGATCATAAAAACGAGAGATAGGCACGAACAAAAGAGGGCACATCAAACGCCAGTCGACTTTAAATACGTAGAGCTGTGGTCTACTGCCGCTGAAATATATAGTCATGAACAATCCAACGCATATATTTGGTCGATTTCAAGTTTTTGAATACGCTCTCGTCTAAGCTAAGCCTCAAACGCAAAGTTTAGGTCACAGTCTCTAAACTGTAAGACTTTCAGAGAGATGATTTGGATGATGGGGACCACACTCGTAGCAAACACGCCCACATAAAATGTTGTCGCTCACAATGTGTATGGGGCTACAGTTAGCAGCGATGCTTATTTTTCTCCTACAGATAGAACCAATCCACGTTTTTTGCCTCTTAGGCGCATTACTGCCGTATATATTAAGGCGTCAGGTAGCACATTTGTGTTTTCTAGTTTTCTTATCCCTAAAATTTATTAAGAGTTATCTTCTCCACTATGAAAACCTTGAGTTAAAAAGAGCGATCATAATGTTTTATGACATTTCATGAACCGAAGATGTCAACCGCACTGCTGAGAACTACTTTACCTCTTTATATACTTCGCGCAAATTTCCATATATGGGGTGAGGTCTAGGTCCTGGTATGTCCAGGTCATTGAAGAATGTCGTCTTTGTCTTCCACAACTTGTAGACCCTGCAGAAAAAGCAAACCAAGCTTTGTGGAACTACTAGTACAAATAGTAGTAGTTACTTCTTGCAGTAAAAGACTACTACTACAAGTAGCAACTACTTCTTGGGGTCAGCTGAATAATGAGCAATCAATATTTAAGGCAACTTCAACAGTTATGTGACAGTATACGGCTTAGCTTTTTCCATCTCATCTTTGACTGAAATGATTGAAAATTTCGATGTTTCAGCGACACTTTTCGTATCACTGAACAGCCATTGCTATTGAAATTTTGATATCAATTGAACAAAAGGAAATAACCAGAGAGGCTATAAAAGCAACTTTTACCGCCTATTTAAGCACTGTTCGCGGCTTACTTACGAAATAATGGCTCGCTTATGTATCTAGCTGTATTTCGTTTTTACGTTTAATAGTGTTCTGTTTTAAGTGCCTTGTGTACGGCACTTCTTGAAACAAAATGCCAACACTAAACAACTAAAATTATTTAAAGAAAATGTTCTTCGTTAGTCGAAAATAATGGTGTAAATAGCTTTTAAAAAAAAGAAAACGCAGTTATTTTCCTCATCCCAGGTTAGCTCAAAAAGGGTGTTGGTTCGAAGGGGAGAAATCCAAACAAATCGCCGTTATTTTCGGGCAGTCCATGGAGTAACGACCTTCGTTTCACTACCGCACAGAACGGATACTGAGTGTATGCTATATATACCAGTAAAAACAATGCTACACGCCCTTTCTGCAATTTAGAGTGCAAAAAGATGGGAAACTGTAAAAGTCTACAGAGGCGGGCGAATATTGGACTTATATCCTCGTGTAAAAACTAAATACTATATGGTGTTTGTTTTCTAGTGCAGTACGTCAAACAGCAGGCGGTCCCTGTAACAAGGAAGGTCTGGTGCGATACAAAACAGATGGCATGATCCCTGGCAGTCGAAGCAGCCCTCTCAAGACAATTCACTCGAGTCCAATAGACGAGCTAATAACGCGATAGACTGTCGTAACAAGGCTAGAACTAATTTGGTTAGCGGCGTAAGCAGCGGCTTAATGTTTGTTGACGCCTGTAGTCGTGGACGACGAAATATACACAGAAACATTAAACATAAAACATACAGCACGCAGAAAGAAATACAAACATGGCAGGGACACGGAGAAAGTAGAAGACGTTAACGCTACGAAATACATATACTTAGAAGTTACACTGGAAGAAACAGAGGTAATTAAAGCTACAAAAACGAAAGATTGACATGACGTCAACGGCAAGTTAAGGCAATGCGAAGGGAGAGCAGCAGGCAAAAACTGCAATAGTACTATAGGCAGCAGAGGACGCTTTTTTGGTCGCGGTTATAAGGCACCGGCGAAGACGCCCTATTTAACCCTATAATGCATAGTGTATCTGATATGATCCGCTTCTGCAAAAAGCAATCCCAGAGAAATCCGAGTACAAATTCAACGCGAATGCGTGCTGTATCGCATTCGATATATGTTTTGCTCCGCCTGTCTAAAAACGACTCCGCTAGATGGAGCCACTTCCTCGGTCGGCGCTAAGGTGCAGCGCTTCTTGACACCGGCAACACGTGCATGGAAACACGAACTTCATTGTAAAGATTATTACTGTTCCAGGTAAGAAATACCTTATTCAAAATTATGCTGCGGCTTCTAATACCTTCTTGTGTCTTATCAAGCTGTAACTCTGAGCAGTTTGATTCTGGAAAAAGTTGGCTTGAAAACAAACATGTGTATCTGATATGATACACTATGCATTTGAAGCTTGATTTGGGCTCCGGGAAGCCTTCGTGCACAACATGTTTTCAAAAGCTTTGCCGATGGATTACACTATTTTCTGATTTAGAGAATACCAATACGATATTGCGGACTATTTCCTAAAATGGACGAAGTGTTTCTTCTAAAATATTGCCAAGCACATTCCTAAAGCACATTGAATAGTCGCGGACTATAGCATTAAGGACATACATTTTTCTATAGCTCGCTAAAGGAAATTGAATAGTCGCGAGCCTATAGCTTCATAGGCACATATAATTATATAGCCAGCGATAGAAATCTGAATTTTCGATATTCTGTAGCTCTGAAAACATATATTAAAATGTACGTAGCTATAGCGTGTTTTATGGTTCCTTATGGCTGACCATAGAGGACCACATACGGCTATAGCTCACCATAAGAATTTTCCTAGACGTCCATAGAACATTTTCGTGTGGGATTGGCTCCTACATTGGAAAACTGGACAGCTCTTACCGGGGTATATCCAATCTTGATGAGCAATTGGCTACGGCCAGTACAACATCGACCAGCCTATGCCAGCACATCGCCAATATTAAAAACTCTTTGCTTTTATAGTTCAATGCTAACCATCTTTAGCCAACGTATATCCAATATTGGAAAGCTATTGGCTTTGACGGTCCAATATTGGACAGCTTCTGCCGGTGCATAGCCAATATCAGAAAGCCAGTGGCTCCGACAGTCCAATATTGAACAGCTTCTGCCGGTGTATATCTAATAATGGAAAGCCATTTACCTTGACAGTCCAATAATGGACAGCTTATGCCGGCATATATTCAAATATTGGAAAGCCAGTGGCTTTGACAGTCCAATATTGACCAGCCAATGCCAACGTATCACTAATATTAGAAAATAATTGTTTTTGATAGACTCTGATTGGTCAATGTGATTCCAGTATTGGTAAACATATGGTTCCGTTGGGCCATTGCTTGGCCATTCTTGGCCGCATCAAATCCAATGTTAGCCCAATACTGTGTGCTGCCTGCGTAATGAACTTTTATGCACCAGCACCCAGAACGGATACTCAATGTATGATACGTTTATACCCAGGCAGCACAAGATGTTGGGCCAATATTGGAAGAACATTGGCAAAGAAAGGTCCTATGATGGTACACTTTAGCCAATCTGCTCCCAATATTGTCTATGCCAATATATAGAATCTTCACTGATGGCCCAGCTTAGCCAATATTAAACCAAAAGGAATGATACCACCTTCCAATTTGCAATTAAAATTCCAGGACTCTTATATTCAACCATCTTCAACCATACGATTCTTGGGGGTTTTATTCCATGAAAACCTATCATGGACGCCACATACTGATTTTTCCAGAACAAGTCTTTGTCGAGCTGTTGGTGTCTTAAATAGATTAGGATATTATCTTCCAACAAAAGTGAAACGTCAAATTTATTTCGCCCTTGTGCAATCCCACATAAGTTACTGCCTTTTAGTGTGGTCAACGACATACCAAACAAATCTAGACAATATTGTATCCATACAAAAGCGAGCATTGCGGGCAATTAGTAACATAGAACTTTTTAAAAGCGCCACACCATATTTTAGGACGTATCAAATACTGAAGTAAGAAATCTACATAAATACAAACTATCACTTGACATTTCGTGGCAATTTCAGCTCGATAAATTTGTGTTTCATGCTAAATACCACGCGAAAAGATAGCCTGTATGGTTTAAGGCGACATTTATTAATAAAATCGCGTTCGCAAACGAAATATGGAGACCAGAGGTTGAGTTTTCTGATACCAGACCCTTTAAACCAGTACCCGTATATTTTAGCTTCATTGGAGTGCGTACGATCACTATATTAATATGAAAATATTGTAAAAGAATATTTACTCGCAGAGCAATAAAACCGGATGTGTTTTAAGCAAAATGCTTAGGATGATAACTAGCAGTTGTCCTTTCACGTTATGTTGTTTTGTGAGGCATTTGTTTTGCTTTGTATGGATTTTTAGTTTGGAGTGAAATTGTATAATTCCTCACTTGTTTATGTTTTTGCTACCGTTGCTGCCAAAAGGGTGGCATGGCCCCGTCAGGCATTTATGCCTTTAGCCATGTCTCCTGAGACATCTCTGTACCGTTATGTCTTAAATAAAGGTATCGACAACAACAACAACAATATTGGAAGGACATTGGCATAAAATGGGCAATTTTGACCTGACAGTTCCATTCGCTTGCGAATATTGGATGAACAGTGGTAAAACATGGGCTATATTGGCCTGACAGTTCCATTGGCTTGCGAATATTGCATGAACACTGGCATAAAATGGGCAACGTTGGCCTGTCAGTTTCATTCGCTTGCGAATATTGGATGAACACTGGCAAAACATGGGCAATATTGGCCTGACAGTTCCATTGGCTTGCGAATATTGGATGAACACTGGCATAAAATGGGGAATGTTGGCCTGTCAGTTCCATTAGCTAGCGAATATTGGATGAACACTGGAATAAAGCGGGCAACCTTGGCCTGTCAGTTCCATTGGCTTGCGAATATTGGATGAATAGTGGCATAAACCGGAAAATGTTGGCCTTTGAGTACCCTTGACTTGCTAACATTGGATGAACACTGAAATAATATGGTCATCGTTGGCCTGTCCGCCCCATTGGCATTCCAATATTGGATGGAGACTGGCATAAAATGGACACTGTTGGCTTGTCTGTAGCAGTGGCTTGTCAACGTTGGATAAACACGAGCTTATAATGGTTATTGTTGTCCTGTTGGTACCATTGGATCATCGTCATTTCAGAACACAGTCGCATATAATGGTCAGCGTGTGTTAGTCTGACAATACCATTGGCTTAATATTGGAAGCATGTTGAAATAGGCTGGTTTAGGCATGTTCGTTTTGCCTCAACAATTTGAAATTGCTCGAGCGCTTGTCAAATTTATTGCATTTTGTCAAACCGCGATTCAGGTGCTTTTCTGCAAAGTAAACAAGACAATAACAAGGTACAGAACTTAATGGCGACGTTTTGCTCCTTCACTGTGCATATTAAGGAGTCGCCAGCGATAAGGGCTCATCAAGACCGCCAACTGGAAAAAAAGCGATGTCCGTGTTATAGAGTCAACATTATAGACTATTATGTTGACTCTATGATCTCGACAAAAAAGCTTCGTACCCTAACTACAGGCTTGTGGACTGCACTTCATGTCAGGTGAAGCACTTCTTTGCGATTGACTCAGACAAGACACTATTCTGAAATGTGGTTATACAATGACGGCTGTACGACTTGACGGCACTAGTGGTGCCACAATAAGAGCCCTAATGCCTCCAACATGGCGCCAAGGCACTGATCGCAGGTGACAATGTTGATCTTGATTTATAGTCTCGCCGGAAGTGACGTCAGGCGCAAAAAAGTTAAACTTAAAAGCGCAAAAAAAAACGAGCAACAAAAGTAGGATTGCACACTCGGCGCGCTACTGGCAACTGAATTTTATTTAGAAAACACGAACAAACATAATACGTTACTATACCTGGTCCCAAATGAATCCCGATTCCGCATTTTATAAAACGAGTGACGACGCACTGATGCAACCGTCATCCTCCTTTACACTGATTTTGAACGCCAAGAAAATTTTCCCCTCTGTTTTTGCTTTCCAGTTGCCCGGAATTTGTGTTTTATACAGCAAAGGATCACACGAACATTTATCACAGTGGACTTCCAAGTTCCCCGAAGAATACCACTTTACAGAAAGTTGGTGTGCTATGTACGATCTGGTCGTGCACGAAAGCGCCCGATGTCAAAAGCCCCGTGTCAAATGCTCCACGACTGACACCCCACTCTGTTGTCACGCCTTCAAAAGGCCAGTATTATCAGAAGCCCCTGACGCGAATCCCTAGATCAGGTAGCCGCGGGTCCTCACCGTGACGGTTGAGCATTCTACTTTTAATTAAGAGACATCAAGTGTGCAATCGAGCGTGTTAACGTAATCATGTCGTCATATGTAGACCCTCAACATGTTAGGATGACATGGAACAATTCTGATTGGAGCGCGCAAAGAGATTCTGCACGTCAGGCTATCATGCTACACACGTACGTTCGCCCACATGTCGTTGGTATTTTAGACTACCAGTGTGGCGCATTCCACATGTTTGTGCGCGTGTTTTTTTTTTTTGTGCGCATGCTCTCCAGTTCTGTTTATTTTCAAGCATAAGCTAGTTAGTTTCAATGGTGCCCTGAGGGAACGCCCTGAGGCAACGCGAAGGTAGTGACTGGAAGACGGTGGGGACGGTCTCCTCAATTTCCAACACGCGCATCCGTGTACTGCAAGTGGGCAGATGCTCTTCGCAATTTATGCATGTTTTTTTTGGCAGAAACAGCTCTTTTTTAAGAAACAATAATGGCAAGATTATCATGCTCGTATCAGGACACAGTGGTGTCAGTTTTTAAGTTGTCTGAGTGCATTTGATTGCTTAGCAGACGGTTTTTATCGGGCGAAGCGGCTCGGCATCTCCGCCATCCACGCTACTCTATACTGGAACCGGCAAGAACGGTGGTTTTACAGTTCCGATCACCAGCAGCGCATTTCGTCTTAGTGCCAAGTGCGATCTTCAACATGCGGTGTTAGGACTCTCGGCTGAAGTGGTAGCTGCCCGTTGAGTCAGCGGCCGGAGATCGTCAGGTGTCGGAAGGAAGAGGGGTGTCGGTGGTCATGACGGAAGACGGTTTAATTACATATTTACAGAGTAGCAGCGAGGTGACCAGCAGGCATGCCAGTCGCGAAGCAAGAGCGCTAAACGAAGCAGAGCTCCCTCTTTTAGGGGCAAGAGAGGGCAGCATCCATCAGTCACGGCCCGAAAGTTTCTGCTGTATCCGGGAAGTGGCTCAGGCCGCCCAAGTAGAACCATGACGTCAACTGGCTCCGAGGTTGATAAGCTGAGATTGTAGGCGAGCTGTCGATGTAAGACATCCACTGGTAGAAAGCCCGCTGAGTGCGTTGGTCAGCAAGGCGCCACTCGCAGACCCAAACAAAGGTGCAGGCGACGTGAAATCCCCCGAGCCGGATCCCTCCGCTCTTTCGTCGCCTGGAGGTGAAAGGAACTTGGCGAGGCAGGAACTTGCAAAACTCAACTGCTGAGCCCCGAACGATGAAGGAGCGTGCCTCATTGCTCCCGAAAGGAAGCGTCCGGTCTTTCGGTGCAGGTGGGCTTGGCTTGGGGAATTAAGAAAGGCGCCGGTCGTAACAGCGGATTGCCAAGACCATGGATATTCTGTCGGCAGCGCTTACATACCGGTGATCTTCCTTTATTGTGGGCATACATGTGACCACTAGCTTCGACAAACCGAAGACACGACGGACCGCCTTTTCTTCCATGTGAGTGACAAGGAGAGGTCCTCCTGACCATTGGAGATAGGTATTATTGCTACGCAATGTACGTTTTGTCACTATCCAATGACTTTGAACCGTGTCGAACTCTGTGCCAAGAATCTCCGACGAGTTCAACGTGTAATTCACAGCGATCTGTCCGAAAGCCCTTGTACAGCGCTATTTGTAAGTGCTTTTTATTCTAATAGACCGTGAGAGACGTTCTGATTGGTTATTTCTGTGTTCGAAGTCACTTTTATTTCATTTTTCTTGTTAAAATATTGCTGACTTCTTGGTGGTAGATGTGTGCTGTAGTAAAAGTTCTCTCGGTATGTCCAAAGCCGAATACCACACAGCGTTGAGTAGTCTTTATTTGCCAAGGTTCGGCTTGTTGGGTGCGAGTGGAGTGTCAGTTATGTCACCGCGCTCTGCGAGTGTAATTGCCAGTAATTGTCTTCACACGACAAGCTATTTTATGTGCACATGATTTATTTTAAACTCTTGATTGATTCATGCATCGAGTTCTGTTGAACTGTCATGTTCTTACGTATAACGGGGTATTTATTGAACTGTTAATTTAGTAGTGCGTTTGACGCTAGTGAGCTGAAGATAAAGGCCAGGGGTTGGATATATAAATTTTAAATTTATAATTTTTTCAAATCAACGTAGAAATATCGGTGTTAACTTAAATGGCAAGATTGTAATTCTTAAGACTTCTTAAAGCTAGATGAAGGGTTAAGGGACGCAATGATGTTGCAAGAGTAGATTTAAGCAATTTATAAAATAACCTTCGTATATATGATTAATTTTTTTAAATTACTATAAATATTTGAATCTAGATCGATCGAGCTCTGAGTAAGGACAAGTCGGATGAACAAAACAATAGTAAACGCCTGGGCCGTCTTGCTAGAAACAGCGTCTCAGCTGAGACGGGGGAAAGAAAGCACTGCCAAAGCCAGCGTACGAGCTGAACGGGACTCAAACCTCCACTCAAGAGGCCCGCGCGCCCCAGCCTTTACAGTGCTTTCTTTCACCCAGTCTCAGCTGAGACACTGACTCCAACAAGCCAACCCCGGTGTCTTACCTGCGCATATATTTATTTTAGAAGGCAGTACTAAGTTTTTTACATACAAAATAACGAAAAATATTTCACTGGAAAAGAAAGTTTATTATATGGAAAAATAAACATAAAAAAGTCGGTAGGCCTTTCCGAGATTGTATACTAAAAGAGAAACTGAGCTGATTAGTCGAATAGTTAATTAAAGGCCGGCGATTAATATTGAGGCTATGTTTTATTTTGATATTCAATATTGACAAGCGTAAAAAAGAACTGAGAGCCTCTGAAAACCCTTCACCTGAATCCAAACACCCGCTTCTGCCTCTTTCAGAATCCTGTGGCCAGGCCCCAGCGTGGAATCCCACCATGTTCCTACCCGGTTAACAGCTTGCAGTGATGGACCCTGGCACTCATTGTTGTTTAAATTTTCCTTCAATCGAAATTTTTAATAAAATGTATCGACGGAAAACCTTGCATTGCAGACTTTTATATTTACCTGCATGTAATATTTTGTTTGTTTGTTCATTTTATTTTTGACACAATTGTCAAGGGGGTTGGGACAAAAGGCGAATACAATCACCTGACTGGGTCCCGACCCCTGTAACAACACTCAACAGCAGGGCAAAAATCGAGATATAGAAATAAAATGAAAGTGAAAAGCCAGCTCGCGCAGCGCAAGTCAAGAAAGAAATTATTTCAGCCAGTTAAAAACTCTTCACCCTAAAAACGCAAATTGACTTAATAATTTCCACACTGAATGTGGCTTGTCTACAGCAGCTTTCTTTTTAGATGTATATGGGTGATTTCATCTCAACTCAGGCAAGGATTTAGGGTCGAATTTTTAATTTTGACAAAAAAAATATATGTTTTAGGGCAATTCTTATAATAAAAGAAGACGCAAACGGAAATGGCGTCGGATTTTTGGTTTTCGAGTTATGGACCGTTGAAGCGGCCAAGGTGGAAACTGACGTTTTTCCAGCTTATCGGAGGGGCCATATTTCACTCCATCCCTTTTTCCATACTTTTTACGCTACATCAATATAACTTTTTGGGAACACTCTAGACATAGGCTTTTTCATGTTAATTAAGCGTCTAGGTCATAACACTTTTAATGATTTTTGTTTTATTTGTCAAACCGCCTCTCTGCGACGATATTTGACGAAGTTCAGCAAGCTGTGCTGTGTGACCTAATCAACGTATATTTATGATCTTTATATCACTGTAAAGCTCCAATTAAGCTCTTTCTTTTGAGTATAATTTCAATATTTTGCGATAATTATATAATGCGCTACATGTGCCTGAAAAACAAAAATTTTGAAAAACTAGCAAGTTTGAAATCAATTTTCTAAAAAACCCCACTTTTTATTTCTTTTATTTTTTATTCACAGTTAGTTAATATAGTAGTCTATCGGAAACTACCAAGAGAAATTGTAATATATTGTTGGTATGGTCGCTATTAACACTCAAATCTCGTGCTATGAGCGTTTTGAACAGGACTTCGCTCAGGCGCTCTGCTTAGCAGAATTTTGGCCTATGTAAGGTTTTCTATTCATCGTTAGCAGTTACCTCAATATCCAATCATAAACATCGTTAAAATTTGGAGTAGTGTACTTAAAAAAGTTTACTTCGAAGTCCGTATCCACAAGTGCCGGCACAGCGCTTACTTCCTCCCAATACGGGGGATACAGATCGCTAGAGAATTCCTCTGGGGCTTTTTGCTTTCGACTTTGAGTTTGAAATTCCAAACTTGACATGTAATTGTCATATTTTCTTATGTCAAACAGATATGCAGTGCATATACATATGTACGATTTAGTATCTGACGCTTAGGAAGTATGGTTTATTTTATGCGCGTACGGACTCTTTCGTAAAATAAAAACATTTCGTAACGTGTAAGGCTTCAAACGTGTAATCATGTGTTTAGGATTCATTTCTATTTTCAGTGATTCATGCCTGGTTACTTAGACTTTTTCCTCTTGACTTAAGTTTGTCCGGGAGTCTAGATGTTACGTATCTTCTCCGTCAATACATAGGGCGAAGCTACACACCTTGCAATCACGTCAGTGTTCGGTAAATAAATATTGTTAGGATAAATATTGTTGCTTCACTGGCTTTATCGCTCAGATATTGAGGTAAGTACTAAGATTAAATAGAAAACCTTACATAGGTCAAAATTCTGTTCAGCTGAGCGTCTATGTGAAGTCCCGTTCAAAACTCTCACAGCACGAGATTCGAGTCCCTATAGCGGCCATGCAAACAATATATTACAATTTCAGTTGGTAGGTCCTGACAGATTACTATATTACCTAACAGTAAATAAAAATTGAAAGAAATAAAAGGTGGTTCTTTTTAGAAAATCGACTTCAAACTGGAAAGTCTTTCGTTAGAAAAACTTGCAAGTTTGAAGAAACTTTCTAAAAAAACCCACCTTTTATTTATTTTATTTTTTATTTACAGTTAGGTAATATAGTAGTCTGCCAGGACCTACCAACAGAAATTGTAATATATTGTTTGTATGGCCGCTATTAGGACTCGAATCTCGTGCTGTGAGAGTTTTGAACGGGACTTCGCTTAGACGCTCAGCTGAGCAGAATTTTGACCTGTGTAAGGTTTTCTATATAATGTTAGTACTTACCTCAATATCTGAGCGTAAATGCCAGTGAAGCAACAATATTTATCCTAAAAATAATTATTTACTTGGCACTGGGGTGATTTGCAAGGTGTGTGAGCTTCGTTCTATGTATTGACGGAGAAGATACGTAACATCTAGACTCCCGGACAAACTTATGTCAAGAGAAAAAAGTCTAAGTAACCCGGCATGAATCACTGAAAATAGAAATAAAACCTAAACACATGACTAACACGTTTGAAGCTTCACACGCTACGAAATGCTTGTTATTTTACGAAAGAGTCTGTACGCGCACAAAATAAACCTTACTTCCTAAGCGTCAGATACTAAATTGTACATAAGTATATGCACTGCATATCTGTTTGACATAAGAAAATAGGACAATTACATGTCAAGTTCGGTATTTTAAACTCAAAGCCGAAAGCAAAAGGCCCTAGAGGAATTCTCTAACGATCTGCATTCCCCCGTGTTGGGAGGAAGTAAGCGCTGTGCCTGCACTTGTGGATACGGACTTCGAAGAATTTTTTTTAAGTACACTACTCCAAATTTTATTAATGTTTATGGTTGGATATTGAGGTAACTGCTAACGATGAATAGAAAACCTTACATAGGCCAAAATTCTGCTGAGCAGAGCGCCTGTGCGAAGTCCCGTTCAAAACGCTCATAGCACGAGATTCGAGTGTTAATAGCGGTTATACAAACAATATATTACAATTTCTGTTGGTAGTTTCTGATAGACTACTACATTAACTAACTATGAATAAAAAATAAAAGAAATAAAAAGTGGGGTTTTTTAGAAAATCGACTTCAAACTTGCTAGTTTTTCAAAATTTTCGTTTTTCAGGCACATGTAACGCATTATATACTTATTGCAAAATACTGAAATTATACTCAAAAGAAAGAGCTTAATTGGAGCTTTACGGTGATGTAAAGATCATAAAAATATATTGATTAGGTCACACAGCACAGCTTGCTGAACTTCGTCAAATATCGTCGCAGAGAGGCGGTTTGACAAATAAAACAAAAATCATTAAAATGCGTTACGACCTAGACGCTTTATTAGCATGAAAACGCTTATGTCTAGAGTGTTCCCAAAAAGTTATATTGATGTAGCGTAAAAAGTATGGAAAAGCGATGGAGTGAAATATGGCACCTCCGATAAGCTGGAAAAACGTCAGTTTCCACCTTGGCCGCTTCAACGGTCCATAACTTGAGAACGAAAAATCCGACGACATTGCCGTTTGCGTCTTCTTTTATTATAGGAATTGCCCCAAAACATATATTTTTTTCGTCAAAATTAAAAATTCGACCCTAAATCCGTGCCTGAGTTGAGATGAAATCACCCATATATAGTGTTCTACTGAACACTATAAACACATCTGAAAAGAAACCTGCATGCCCGCTAAAATGGCTGCCGAAAATAGTGCAGCCCGAGCTTAAAACCGGATGCCGAAATCAAAATATCCAAAGCATAAGGTTGGGAGCAAATATTGGATTAGCCAATGCTTAAACTTGGATGCCAATAATGGTTGCAAGACCCACCATGGCCAGCTTTCTGGGACACGCTGTTTTAGTTCCCGATTCTCACGACACGTGGCGTATCAACCTTGAGCAACCTAAAGGCCCCTTCATGTTTCAAAAGTAGCGCAAGGCTCGTCGTTGCACGAGGCACGTGCGCTGTGCAGCCCTTGGGAAGATCATGGCGGCACAGCGCAGCGTTGAGCTAGATTTCAGACGCCATGTTCCTTCCCAGTAGTGGCGCGCGGCAAGTGCCTCGAGCATTTCTACAACAATGAACGGCGCCACTTTTCCAATGATAGAAGGGCTTTAGAGCAACCTTGGAAGATTTTTGACCAGCGTGATTGTACCGCTTAGGTAACTTCATCCAATCACCAAAAATGCGGCCGTAACTTAATTCTTGAATAACTTAGTTGCTTGAGTGGTGACATCTCAGCCATTTTTTCGCCCAATCGTTTTTAATGCGTTTTGAAGGGCGCGCAATCTGATGTCTCGGGCGCGTAGCTTTGGCTAATGCATAGACGCCATTTTACCGCCCAAGTCACGCACCGAGTGCGCGAGAGCGTCAAGCGCTGGCACATTCAGGGCAACACTGGATGTCTTCACTCTCAGACAAACAGACATGTAGGCACCCTAGAGCAAGATAAACGGAGAATTCGAAGCGCGCAACCGCTATCTGAACCTCTTCTCCTGTGCATCTCTCTGCCCTCCTACCCTTTTTACCGTTTGCGTCTGGCCAAATACTTTACTATTGGGAATACATTCCACTCCGCTCATTTGCATTAGACAGAACGCCTACAGCGCCAAATCCAGCCCTGACGGAGGGGAGGTCCGCGCCAAATCTTCTTTTTTTCTTTTTTCTTTTTTTGGTGGGGGGGGGGGGGGCAAATAAGCTATCATTATCATCAGTCGCAGACATTTCACGACTACGCGCTATGCTACGCCGGCGGTCGGTGCGCCAGTGCAAGCCAGTGTCTCGAGGTCTGAAACAACGTCAAATGTGTTGCGTGGTGTATTCGTTTTATACCTTTTCGAAACAATGCACACAATATACCCCGAGTTTCAGCAAACATTAGTTTAGTTTAGGTTTCTGAATTTGGCTTTTAGAAACAAAACAACCTCCCCAATTGTTTATTTTGCCGCTTTGCGTTCAAGAGACAATCTTCTATTTACTGTATTGCGTATGTTATTTCAGTGATGTGCGCCACGAGTATGGTGTAGTTTTGGAATCTGTATCCACTGAACAAGGAAACACTATTGTTCCTTCTTTCAAGGCACTACCGGCTGTTGGTCAGCAAAGCATTTTGTCTTTAGTCCATTCGCAACTTTCACGACCTAAAGGGGGCGCACTGGTGCCCATCAAAATGGCTGTCATCTGGATGATCGTTGGAGAACATCGGTACGAGGCTGGGTCTACGACGTGTAAGTAATTATAGTTTTGCTATATACGAGCTCTATTAGAGCCTTACTTCATTTTTCACGCCAGAAAGGGTATAGCAAGCACCTTTATTATGAAGCCATATCATCCAGGAGCTAAGGGTCGCGACTCTCACACCGCGGTACCACCATCACTGAAAGTTGCGAATAGTTTTTAGTCTTTATTTATTTGGCTGTGGAGAGCCGTGGCACCGCGGAAAGGAAGCAGCCCGTACCATGGAGGCCCGTGGTGCCGCGTCTAGTGATCATCATATTGTGATGAGTATATACACGCATGATGACGACGGCATAGATTGTTGGAATTGGGGAAAATGGCAGTCCGATTCGCAGAAGTCCAGATTTCGTGGGATTTCGTAGAGGTGGGTTGGGCGGGTCAGCAGCGAGCCATTGGGATCTGGCACGCCGTTCGATCGGTGCATGAAGGAGCCCCAGGAACATGATGGCGCTGTTGCTCACTGGGGTCCAAAGGGGTAGAAGCATCAGGCTCCAAGGAGGTAGCCCAGTCAAGGTAGAAGCTCCGCTTCCGAGGAACCAGGGCTCAGACTGAGGCGCCGCCGTCGCCCGGTATGTCATCCTCTCAACGTCGTCAGCGATGTGTTCTTTATTTATACCGGTATGAATGTATAAATAAAATAAGATCTATAAAAATACACAATTGAACGGCCAGCGGCGCGCCGTTCTAGTTCTATTTTTAGTTATTCCTAGTTATACATGCCTCATATAATTTTGTTCAGTCTGTTTTTGTAACCGAGCTGAAACTTCACGTACACAGGCAAAATCAAAGCAAAATATATACAATGCAAGTGTTTCTGACCCTACATAACAATTGCTTATATTTGAAATCCAGGGCAGAAATTTTTAGTGTAAACATCTAATTAATATATAGTCATATTATAACCGCCACATTCTTAGTCAATATGCTGTCACAAACGCATCGTACAAATCTTTTTTTTTTTTTCGAAATGCCTATGTAAAGGTAGCTTGGCCGCAAGCTTCTTGGTGCACGGCGGAGTGAAAACTTTACAGGGGCAAAAAGCGGACCGAATTTGAAAGTCTCGAGGAATAAAAAGTATTAATTAAAATACCGTAATTTTAACTGCGGTGTGTGCTATGAGTCGGCAGCTATTATATTCTTTGGGAACTTTACGATTCTTCATTTCAGTGAGAATAAATTTAAAAGTTTGTCAAAGTGGCCCATAGGACCCCATGCAACAATATTATATCGGGCTCAGGAATAAAAAGTACACAATCTTGAGGTTCAAGTATGTATTAAATAAGAGTGTATTAGTGCCCTTTATAGATATCCAGGGGAACTTAAAGATTTCTGCAGTAGTTTGGCTGATATTATCATTTTACTGCGTTTCGCTGAGAATAGCCAGGAGAGGGCGCAAGGAGACCGTGTCCAGGAATGCTGGGGATGAACCAGTAGTGGCCCAATGATGGCTTAGGTGTTTGTTAAATTGTGGCCCAACGTTGGCTTAAATGTTGGTTAAAAGGCGGTCCTATGATGGCATGAATGACGGTCTAATATTGGTTCAAATATTGGTCGAATCTTGTTTGAACATTGGCATTAGTGAAGGGTCCACCATTGGATCGGGTAGCGCTTTCGACAAAAACCAACGTTAGGCCAATATTGGAGCCAAGTTCTTCCAGTGGTGGGCTCATGTTGGTCCAACAATGGTGTGCTGCTTTGGTACCAGTAAAAACAAAATGCTGCAAGCTCTACCGACACTTCAAAGTACGAAAAGATGGGAAACGGTAAAAGTCTACATAATTCACAATGGTGTTTGCTTTCTAGTGCGGTGCGCCAGACAACGTGGGAACCCTGTAACAAGGAAGGCTTGATGCGAGATCAAGTATAAACTCACTTGTACAACGTTGCCGAAAATGCAAAAGCAATGCAAGCTGCGATTCCCAGAAGCATCGCGGCGGTCCCTGCGTGTAAGGAGTGAGTTCTCCTGTTCGAGACTCTTGCTTATAATGCCACATTGCGATGCTTTTAGATGAAATCACAGCTGTTGTTCAGCCCATTTCCTTTTTTTTCCTAGCTTCCAGTTTATACAGATGTCCATTCCATACCAGCGAAACAATTCATGTTGAGTTCTAGATATCGGTCCGAATGGAAACATTTTAATGACATAAAAAACAGGGCGCAGGTGCACATATGGCGCCGTTTGGCAAGCTCCCCGGCAGCCTATTCGGACCCTGCTTGCGAACTAAGTCAACAAATCAATTCGGTACTCTGCGTGGTGCACATTCATGGGTGTCACATCGACTGGTCTACGGAAACAGAAAGCAGGTGGTGAGGGAGGCTTAGGTACACTTGCTTCAGTGATTCACGCGCCAGCCTTTAGCCGGCTGCCAGATTTGCTTACCTGATAAGTCTAAGCAAATCTAAAAGCCGGCTGAAGGCTAGCGCGTGAATCACCAAGGCGTTTATACCTGTATTGCCCCCGCCCCTTCTCTCTGTTCTCCCGTAAATCAGGCGATCTGACGTCCATTAAAGCGCACTTATCAGAGTGCCAATATGGACATTGTTTGGGGTGCGGCTTGGTGTCGCCCGTCCGAAGGCCCCAGGCCTCAGGTTCACGTCGCTTCCCTTATTGCTAAGGTCTCTTTGGGCAAAGTGTAGTCTGGAAACAAAGTTGCAGGACGAAACAACTACTTCATTAGAGGAGTTTAGTAGATCGTTTTGGCACAAGCGATGACACTACTGCGCATGTGCGATGCTAGCGGATAATTAGTGGAGCAGGCGAAGCTAGCGGAGTCGTGCTATTTTACGAAAGTTTCGAGAAACCTAGCGGGCGTATCGGGGTGCCCTAGAGTGGATCACGCGAGAACGAGTCTTGGCGAGATTAGGGAGAGCCAGCAAATGACGCAGTTCAAGATAGCCGCCACGCCACACCCGGTCTGTCCGCTTTGAGATCGCGTTTCTGAGAGGCGGAATATATCTTGCTGCTGCGAGAAGTAGCCGCGACAAAGCCGTTCCAGTATTGCAAAGGTTAGCGATTTATGGCGGTCATGGTAAATACGGCCACGGAAAAAAAAGCTTCGCAATCTTTGGTGCTGTCAACGAAGTGTGTGGCCTCCTGCTCGGCCGCTTTTGTCGTATGGACAGAACCGACCAAGGAAGCGAGTGAGCAGGCAGATCTGAGGCATTTCCGTGGTGTTTCCTTTTCGGCGAACAGTGAGAAAGAGGGGAAAAAAGAGCGATCACAACGACACAACAGAAGAGCTACGATTGTTGTCATTTATTTTTGAAGACTTCTCTCGGGTGCTTTTAAGCTTGACTCATATCGTATTGGCTTGGACAGCTATACAACTGACGGCGAGTCAGATGTATTCAATTACACTCATAAGTATCATTTACTTAAAAAAGAAGCAAAGATTAGCACTTGATTTGATAAAGAAAGAACATTCTATTACGACAGGAACGTTAATGCTACTCTGCCGGGTTTGATTAGTAGAAACAAAATTGTAATGAAATTGTTCCAGAAATGTTTTATGTACGCTCGCCTTCGTTGGGTGGAGCGAATTACTTTTGAAGCCCTTATGGGGAATTGAGACTGGAGAACATAAATAGGATACGAATACCTCGTCTCCACTCTCTTTTTTTTTCAGCGTTCTCTGTGCTAAAATAGAAAGAGTGAAGGATTGTCTGGGAGGAGGTTATTCTGATGATCTTTCAAGAGACCTTTCTTCAAACTACCTTTGTATGGTTGTTGTTGTTGTTTTGAATTTTTCTTAATTGTGCTGTTTGTTTGCGTGTACGAGGTAAGTAGGCTTCCCCTTGCAGAGGGGGTTATCTGGCGAGTCGATAATATAAATTTTGTAGTCCTTTTTGACAAAAAAAAACAACAACACGTTTTTTTAGTTTATCGTAAAAACCTGGCAGTTCATTTTTGACAAGAAAAAGAACCATATACAGTATTACGATACAATCAATACATCGTAAATGCATTTCACAACTGAGATGCAAATACATGTTTTAAGATGAATTTCGATTCAGAGATAGAGATACTATAAAGTATATCTAAGGTCGCGATACATTTGTATCGCGATAGTGACCGGCCCTGACCAAAAATGATATCAAAACCGACGATATAAAAAGTACCTCTCGCAAGCTGAACCATTCCGATTTCCACATGTCATTTCTGTTGCAACATGAAAGGAAATTACTCACATTCTGAAATCCGTCTGCTATTTTTTTATAGGATAGCTCTATCACCAAGTTCAATGAACGTTTCAATGTATAATCGCCGCCGTACATGCACAACTTTTGCGCCGCAGTACGTGTACGGCGGCGTCCGCCAAAGTTAATATCCACCAACCTGGAAAACAACCCGTTTCTTTTCATTTTTAAATACTCGTCTATATTGAAGCAGATCTGTCGTAATGATAGTGACATGGTAGTGGGACTGAAAACGCGCGGCTGCTTTAAATGAGATACCATTTTTCGGGGCAGCCTCCTCCGTAAAATGCAGGTCTTTAACACGAAACGCATGCTCATGCGCGAAACGACAGTGATTAGTGGTTAAATAAAAACTAAACTAAACATCCTAAGAGAATCGAATCCATGACCTGAATATTTTGAACCAGACCCTCGACCACTGTTTTTTATATCTTTTTTATTCGGACCCTCGCACACTGTACAACCGGGGAGACTTCTAAAGCAATAGTTATTATGAGACGTTCACCACTCCTTATCGCCTCATTCGCAGGGTCAGGCACTTCCAGGACGTGTCGAAGTGTTCAGAAGGCCTCGCAAGAGAAAGGAGCGGACGGAGTTAACACGGAGGTTCGGGCGAGTTGCTTGCTCATGATGTACAGGAGGAACAGCGCACCCGCAAAACAGTCGCTCAAGTCCACACGAACAGGAGAAAAAGACGCAGAGCTGCGTCAGTGTCTTTCTTTTGTGTGTGTTGATCTGAGTGACTGTTTTGCGGGTCCGCTGTTCTCCCTGTACATCATAAGCGGACGGAGCTAGCTCAATAGAAGAGGCAGTATTTTATTGAATAAAAAATATACGTTTTATGTTGTTTTGTTCGGTATCAGGATCGTCGCAGTTCGGTGAACGGAATACAGCCTTCATAAAAGACAAGCAACACAATCGTATTTCGACGTAGTCTGCAGAGAAGCATGGAAACAGCTGTGGCATGCTTTCTCTTATCCAACTTTATTTTTACTATCTAACTGTAGTTTGTCACGCAAGTACAGATGTTTCTGTTGAAATGGCTCTCGGTACAAACGTGAAAATAGCCTTCAACTCGGCTGCTCTTCAACTAATAAAATGTTCGTCAGTAACTTTTGAAAATGTCGAAATGTTCGTGGTTCTAGTGAAGCTATGTAAATACTGAATACAGAAGACACAAAGTAGGGCGCGTGGGTCCCCTTCCTGCGTGTGTCGGCCATTTATTCCCGCCTGTGTATTTGATTATTGTAACTTAGTAAATTTGATCACGTGGAATTTCAAACACAACCCGATTGGCTCCTTGCGCACGTCACTCAATAGTGTCTTGTGATCGTTTTTTTTTTGTCTTCTTGTAAACAATGCGTTAGATGATTTTTAGTGTAAATAGAAGAGAACATTTTTGCGCTTAGCCCTGAAAAGGAACTATAATCTTTTTACAATAATCAACATCGAAATTTTAATTCTTGCTACCGAGCGTGAAGTCCGCCGAAGTCGATATTCTTTGCCTTCTCTTCATCTGCGTGAATCACACCTCGGCTGCTGGAGGCAGTATAGTTCGTTTGCTTCATCATTTCTTTCTAACCATAGATCCCTTAAGACTGCTACCCTATTGAAAAACGAAAAATTTCATATATGATTTGTCCCAGAAACATATCAGAACTTCTACAAATAATATAGGGTGCACATCATTTTGTTGCTCCATATTTTTATCATATCTCTAGAGGCAAATGTATTTCCTCAAGGATGCAATAATGCAGTAGTTGTACGCATAAATCTGGTCGCACTGATTGCGTTACTAACTATTGACCAATTTCTCTTCTTGGCTCTTTTTCTACTGGTATTCATAAGAAAAGACAATGTTTAAGATTATTTACTTAAATTTAAATTGTCTTTCTGTCTAAACCAGTCCGACTTGTGTCAAGGGCGCTCAGTGGAAACTAACCTTGTATCATTCTTGGAACACACTTTACCTAAGGTCACTTCCAGTGCACAAGCGGACACTATTTATTTCGATTGCATTAAAGCTTTTGATCTTTGAAATTATAAGTTGTTACTTGCCAAATTTTTAGCACTGAGCATGACTAGCTTGTTTCGCAGTTGGTTGTCAGGTTATTTTGGTGGAAGATTAAAAAGAGTGCTTTATGATGGGTGTTTTTCTACCTCGTATGTTTTGCGCGCCGGTCCAATCTTCGGCCGCTGTTATTTCAGCATTTCTGTCAATGATCTGGCAGATAGTGTGCAGCGTTAAGAGGTTCTGCAGTTTGTAGATGATGTAAGCATTTATCGCGAAGTTCACGCAACTACCGACTATCAGATTATGCAAGACGATGTTCAGGCAGTTCCGAAATTGGCGCTTGAAGAATAATTTGATACTTGACTCCAATAAGACCAAGGTTGTTTCTTATACCCTTCAGACAAGCGGCATTCAATACCCGCATACCATGTTAGGTTAGGCTATCGCGAGGTATGATACTACTATTCGTGACCTGGGAGTGCCGTTTGATTCCCGCCTCTCGTTTGCTGAGCACGTTTCGAAGATTGTGAACGACTCTTATCAGGTGCTAGATATTATTTCCAGAATGATGCGGATCTTTCGTACTCACGCTAGCATTATTAATCTTTTTCGCGCCCTTGTTTTGTCCAAACTAGATTTCTGCTCAGTCGTATGGAAAACCATTGAAATGACAAAATCCTGTATTTTAGAAAAAGGTGCAGCGTCGTCTTGTACGTATTGTTTATGACAGATGAGTTGGGAGGCGTATCTATTTTGATTATGACTACCTACCTAATCTCTCTGATCTTGTACCTTTGCAGGAACGAAGATTAGCGCATTACTTCGTATTTTGTATTAGATAGTGGACGCTACGCTTGATGCACCCCTGTCTCTGTTGAAGTGCGATTTCTTTTTGTGTACCTCAAAAGCGTATACCTTTTCTATTCATGCTTTTACCTGCAGAAAGTTGGTGTCCAGTCCTCAATGACACTCCTACAGCTCCTTTAAAATAACTATAGAAGTGATTTAGACTTGTTTTAACCCCTCACAACTTTTAAACGCGCCTTTTTGGCCGCTTGACAAACAGCCGTGGTCTGTTGTTCTATGTAGTTTTGTTTATTTACTTTTTACTTTTCCAGAATTACGTCCAGCTTCTTTGTTCGTTTGCTTGTTTGTATCTGTTCTTTCATTGATTGTAATATGTGCACGCTACTAAGGCCACGAGCTGCTTGTGGGCACATAAAGCAGAATAAATAAGTAAATAAATAAATATAAGGCGTATATATATATTTTTAGATGATCTTATATGCTGATATGTTTATTTGAAATATTTATATATTTTTCTTACTGGGATAGTGTTCTAACCTTAGGCTTCTGCGCTTCGCGATAGCTACGTTTACTTTTCTTACTAATTATTTTTTTACAAGTTCATGCATCAACAACACTTGCCAAATGTCCTGGGTCTTGGAGCTTTACTTTTCTGCAATCATATTGGCCTGGCAACACGTCTAAAGAATTTCGAATGTTTGGCTTATACTTTTACTGGATTGTACTTGATTAGAGACATATATATATTGAATCTTCGTGTCCGTAAATTTTACGTCTGCAGGTTTTGTTAGAGGAAACTCGTTCCTAAAGCTTTTTTAATATGTTTGATTGCCGCAATCAGCTCGGTTTATATGTTTATTTAAAAGATACTGCGTTCGTATTCGTTTGCTAAAAGGTACACGACCATTCAAAAAAGAACCGCACAACTAGATCGAACCTTTACTGTTTGCTCATGCGAATATTTAAAAAAAATCCTTGACATAAACACACTTTGCTTCCCTGTATTTAGCTCTTAGTACTATGTAGGTGCGTGTTTTGTGATTTATGTATTTTCTCAGTACACTTGTTTTTAAAATGTCAGCTCATTCGTTGAAAGTTAAACAAAGCTAACACGCCCGGTTTTAAAAGGTACAAAAATATGATGTGTTTGTCGTCTTCGTTCAAGGTGTGCCTATAACTGATATGCAGAACCTACAATAAAATCTATTATGCTGCTCTCATGCAAAATCTTTCACAACAGTTGTTTTTTGGTAAATCTGATTAAAACCATCTTCTTCATAATAATGCCTCGAAGAGAATCAAAATCTCTGCATTCGAAGACAGCGTGAGTACAACGTTTGTTTGTACTTGGCCACAATTATTGGGGAAAGTAGTGAGCACTCTCCTGCAATCCAGAGGCTCTCTTGAGGAGCCGCAGGGTGTAATATTATGAATTAGTATGTTTATCACTATTGAGTGCCGGTATAGAAATCATATTACTGCCGTTCTCAGGCGATCTCGTATGTAACCAAAAGCAACTTAACGAACTAATTTCTTTGGTGTATTTTGCTTTTATTCCTATTGGTGCCGGCAACATATCGTCAAACCGTTTTACAGTGCAGTAGGCGAAACATTTCTGGGTTGACTTAGAATAATTTATAACGAAGAGTTAGTCTGAATTACGTTGGAAACAGCGTAACATAAAGCATGAAGCAATAAAAAATGCAGTCGAACACAGCGGAGATATTCTTTGTGGCGTACGTGTTCGTTCCTTCCCTATCTAAATTATGTCGAAACCTAAATTATGTGACTGATTACTATTTCCTTTACTTCTGCTACCCTCATTAAAACCTATCCCAACTCAATGACCTAGCCAAGAACTGTTAGCCACCTAAGGGCCGCACAAGAGACATGAATGATGATGATGATAACGATTTTTCTGTCATATTTTTTATTCAAAGAAAGGAGCCCTGGTCAAACTTGGTGATGTAGTTCTGGTAAGTTTCTAGTTTTGGAAGTTTTGTTTATTTCGATCATTCGATCACGTTATCGTGAGTTGGGGAACACTCTACCCAGGTAGCACAGCTCTGTGGTCTGAAATTTGGTTGTTGTCTGGTAAT
>JAZHYW010063893.1:0-22979 GCA_037355805.1 Ixodes ricinus | reverse complement strand
GTGTCGCTAATGACAGGAAGATATACTCAAACGGTATTTTTTTAGATCAAAAACAAAACTAACGGTGACTTTTTTTCTTTTAGAACGTTGAGGTAGGCGGACCTATCTGACCGCAAGATCACGGCTCGTTCGATGTGCGCGATTTGTTTAGCCGGTGACGGCGGACACGCAGAGTTGACGAGCGCCGTCGTGACGGTGCACTTTTGTCGTCGCTCGATTGGGTCGGACGAACCGTAGCGTCGGTGGCGCTCAGACTTACGCCGTGTTCACACTAGCCGCTTCTACCGTACCCGCAAAGCGGTGCATGACGAAACCGGGACGATCCGCTTCGCGGTGGCGATTCACACGCCAGTGTGAATGCAGCCTTAATGGTACGTTTACACTTGCGGATCCGCTGGCGAATCCGCCCAGCTTTTGCCGCTGGGGCGAAACGCTGGGCGGAAAACGCGGCGGCGAGCCGTTTAGGTCCGGGACCTATTTCTGCCGCCGAACGAGGCGTTTCGCTGACCGGAAGTGACATTTTTGCGCAGCGCGACGCTGCCTACGTCACAAATACGCGTTCTTCCGGGAGCAGCAACGCCCGGGAGAGAGAGCCGAGGCGGAAACTCTCGCGCCTTCTCGTCATATTTGACGAGATGTTACGGGAACCGCTGCCGCAGCCGGCGCCGCCGCCGCCGCTCGAAGGAAATAGATGTAAACACAACCCGCTCGTCGCCGCCGCCGCCGGGAGCGGATCCGCTCCCGCGGCAGCGGATTTCTTCTCAGGTGTAAACGTACCATGAGGCTACATCCACACTTCAGCGATCGAATCGCCACCGCGAAGCTGGTCCGCTCGTTTTCATCATCAAATGCGCGTGAATTTTGGTAGTGCATCTTTAAGCGACCGGGTTTTGCAACCGCTTTGTGGACGCGGTTCAGACGCCAGTGTGAACGCGGCGTCAGTGCGCAATATGCGCCGAGAAAGTGTGAGAGAGAGAGAGGAGGAGGGGACAAGAGCGCGTTGTGACGTCGGAACGCCGAGCGCCGATTGGAGAGATTAGCGGGTAGGCATAACGGTGCACTCGTCGAAGGCGTCCGAACGCGGAACTCCGGTGTTTGGCTTCGCATTCGAACGCGTTCGACGAATGCGGTGAAGACACAGGCAGCTAGCTTTAGGTCTACCATCTATCCATTCCACTCACAGCTCGGCGTTCTGACATGGCACGCTATTGTCTCTTCCTCTGCACTTTCTCGCGATAGCGGACGTTCCAACTTGCCTTTACAATTTAGTAGAGCAACCTGTTCTATACGCTAACCGGGGACATGTTATTGAACGAAGCAACAGGTCGCGCCAAGAGCCCGACTTTTTTTCTTTTCGTGTCAGGCGCAGCGTTAGCTTATTTCTTGCACTTTGTGAGGTTCCGCTTTAGATAGGACCAACGCGAGACACGCTAAGGTGGTACGGTGCCATCAATATCGCCTGCGGGGAGGATGAAAACGGGTCTTGACCCCTGGGTCACCTCAGGACTGTGACCTCGAGGCAGGGAGGAAAAGACGCTGCAGCGATTAAGGTAAAAGGGGAAGTGGGACGTGTCAAGTGCACGTGCTCGGCGCACGTTACCTGCCACATGCTCCGCCCCCTCCCCAACTCCCCCGATCCACCCGCGCCCATTATATAAAAAATCGCGCTTTCTTCGGGGACCGATCTGAGGGTGATCCAGACGCGCCATTGTAGTGTTCGGGTCAGCGGGCGGTGCCTAAAGGACGTTAGCACGTCTTTGACCTCTGCCGTATGGCGATCCTTTGCCGCCGCACCGACAGACGTTTGTTTGTGTGTTTTTTATGCATTTATCGGGGTTTCGGTGTAGGAAACTTGGCGCAAACAAAATTCTAGGGAAGATCTTTATTTTTTTTTCTTAGGCGGACGTAGGGCAGTGGAGATGGTGCGTTATCGTCGACGGTTTGCGCAAATGGTTCTTTCTCCAGCGGCGACGGATCACCGCGGGCGGTGCGCGGCAGGGTTTCGAGCATCGCGATATTATGCCGCGACGAAGAGGCTCCGTTTAACCCTAAGCTGATAGTGCGGTGGAAGCTACGCACCCGCCGGACCAATCAGCAGCCTCCCTTTCAATATGAAGCCGATACTGGGACAGAGGGCTGGGTTCAAGACGTTGTCTTTCCCACTTACCGAATTTCTACGCGGCGGTATGGAAGCGTGGTCACGTGGCGAAAGGTACACGCATTACCTCTCCGACGAGCACGTAGCTTCCACTGCACTGTGAGCTTGGGGGTGCACGGAGCATATACGAACCTCGAGAATAGAGAGTTCGGGAAAAAAGGGAAAACGGGAGAAAGAGACGCAAGGGAGCCGAAGGCGGAGTAAACAAACTGGATCGGAGTAAGGACCTTAATATTTTAATTTTTTATCGCTGAGATTTCTTTTTCTTATGTATAGGAATGGTATAAGATGGTCTGAAGAAGTTGGAGGGGTTGGATGAGTCTTCCTTTCAATTGAACCGGGAGTTCTTTTTGTGTTTCTTTTCCCCCTCTTTTCTTGGGTCTGGGCGATGGGTTGAAGCTTCTATCGAATCGGAGGCAACAGACGGGAGAAGGGGGATTTAAAAGCGAACGGTGCCTAGCAGCTGGTGTTATGTGCACTGTGCCAAGTACACTTCGTTGCTGTCCTTTTTTTACAATATTGCTTTATATCGGTTTGTATTTAAGCGTTCTGCTGTTACGAAAGTAAGATTTGACCTCTTGCAGAGGTTATACCATCGCCGTCATTCCAAGAAGTGTTGATTTCCCTCGTTCAATGTTTCTTTCTTTTTTCTTCTTCTTTATTTCGTGTATCGGTTTTTCTTTAACTGTTTTTTTTTCTCGAGCGTCTATACGTTTTGATGATGTTCTTTGTCGGGCAGTGCGGTGGCTTCTCTCGTCTCGTAGTTCCTTTACACAACGCGACGCTGTTAGCTTGCGAACAAGCCATCGCTGATTTTGTTTTGTGTTTCCCTCATTATGAAAAAACTAGCCATCACAACTACTATTTTGGTGGAAAGTGCTCAGATAAAGAACTAACCGAAGTGCTAAATGTTTATGCCCTCCGGTACCTTTCATAAATAAAATGCGGAAAAGCCCCCAAGTCATGTTCGTGCTAGTAGTGCCGTACAGTGTGCAGTGGTGCATGTTTTTTCTAATTGATTAGTTCGTGTATATTCCCAAGTGTCTATTGAAAGGGGAAAGCGGAACAGCATTTCCTAGATAGCATGGCCTAGTGCTGACTTTTAATCCGTCACGGACGCGAGTGCTGGGTCAGCGTTCGAGCTGGACTCGTGTTGGCCTTCTTAAGATGACGTAAAACGTCGAGCACTGTGGACTTGTTATAGGAGTTGCTCGAGGGGGCTTGAGGACGACAAAAAGAGTTACGAGTTTTCTTCGCTCCATTGTCCTCGCATTCGTAGATTAAAGCCGATATGACCTTTGTGTCCATAATCACATCGTACGAGTTTGAAAACCAAGATAAAATAAAATCTCGCTTCGAAACTCGTTGCATCACTGTGAACGTACTTCAGATAATTTCATAACCGCTTGCTCGTTTATGCAATGCACTCTCGCCTCGATGCTTAATTTAATATTCTTTTTGCTTCTTCTAATACAAAGTTAATTTCATAACCGCTTGCTCGTAAGTTAACCATGAACATAAATGCATTCCTCCTGCACCGGAACTGCTTTGCTGTCTCGCCTGTGTGAAAACTACGTCTCTCTTTGGTAACTTTAGGGCGCTGTAATGAGTTGGGAAAGTTACAAAACAGCTTTCGATGCGGCTATTGCTAAATTAATTGTACCTGATGTATTCGACGGAATGCGAAGGGCTTCGAAGAAGAACAATCTCGAAAGCATACCTTAGACACTTCGAAACTCGATAGTACAGGAAATTTTCTATGCTTTCGCACGATTACAGTCAATAACGGTTCGAGCAAAAAGGCAAAGCGTGGCTAGCTAGTTGTCAGTAAGTATAGTTTACAACTTTCGGAGACAATTCCGTGAAGGCGATTGGTTTGCGAGGAGAGGATGAGTTGTGCGAGTGTCTAGCTTGTTTCACCTTCAGTCCGAGCGCAGTGACGCCACGAACTATACCAGCCGATCCAGTGCCGGGAGAAAATCACGTGACCTGCCGGTTGGTGGAGCGACACAGGGCAGCTCAAGATCGCATGACACTTCTCAACGCTGGATTGGCTGGAATGCTCTAGCGTCGCTGCGCTCGGACGGAAGGTGAAACAAGTATAGGACATGTTTCGATCTCGGTACGGGATCCACTTACCCGATAGCGACCTTGCCAGGACGCTTCCCGATGCCTCGAGTAAGGCCAGGCGAAGTTGTTGGGTCCCGGTCGGAGGTTATCCTGCGCAAGACAGAAAAACCAGGATGAAAAATTGATAAACGAACACCTACATGTGTATACAACCAGTGCATCAACCGGACTTTTTTAAGGCACTCATTACAAACAAAGAATCAAATTAATTGTTATCGATTCGTTTTTAAAGTACTCTTGTAATCATTCGTATACATTTAATTTTTTTAAAAACGAGTAATCGCGAGACTTTTTATTTTAGTAAAAGTAAATAAAAACAACCAAGTACTTTTCTTCAAGTAATCTAATTAAATACTTTTTAACCGATAGTAGTTGTCATTGTAATCGATTTCTTTCTTTCGAGTAACTTGTACAAGACTGGCACGAACTCAATAAAATGACGCCAAAGTTCCAGGAAACAGAGGGGGGGGGGAATAAAGGAACGGTTACCAAATGCGCAATAGGTCAAAACAATTACGCGGGATCTCGAATGAACCGCTGGGTATATTGATACAGCTCAACCATTTACTTAAATTCGTGCTAGTGCGCGCTGTCGTCTCTTTGTCTGCTGGACTGTGAAATGCGCCCTGGGCATGCGCAATAGTGCTGTTCAGCGGAATCTGCGGACGCTTCGCACGCCACCACAGTCCAATGATTCGGCAATTGTTGCCCGAGTGATCAGCACGGGAAAGGTGTACAAAACATGGCGACTATTAATGTTGCCCCTTCGCGGGGGATTTAAAAACAGAATAGATCAGCTGGCTAAAATGCGGACCTTTCTATTTACCTGCAGGGCCGACGCGGACTCACAACTCGGTCCAAACAGAGTTATATTCAATTCGTATCGGTGTACAAAAAGTTGCAAACAACTCGATTTTTTTTTTTTTTGCGAGGCGAGCGCTTTGTGATTTATTTTAACTAACAAGCCGTTCGAACAAACACAAAGTCAGATGCGCGCGGTAACTCATTCTCGAGCGACACTCCTGCGGACCGCGGTACCTCCGACTTACGACATGTCGGCGGCGCAGACAATCTAAAGTTTCGAGGTCTCCCGCGATCTAACCGAACCTAAAGATAGAGCTTATGTTTTTATAATATTATTTTATTTTTTATCGCGTTTTCTGTTTTTTTTTACGGGCTAAAATGAAGACCGAAACTTTACGAGCGAACATCCGGCAATTCCCGGTCTTGGGCACGGAATGTTTCTTGCCCTCCTCTCTCTCTCTCTCTCTCAAACCTAAACCACCAAAACCCAATTTCGTTCACGACTTTCTTCTTTTTTTATTTATATTTTTGCGGTTTCTTTACCCTCGCCACCTTTTTATTGTTAACTTCCCTTCTCCCCGCGCTCTTTCTCGCTAAACCCCGGAATGAAAGTTGGGATCGCGTTATGCTCCGTTCACCCCAAAACTGACAGTGCGGTGGAAGCTACGCGCTCGAAGGACCAATCATACGTCTGTATTTCGTCAAGTGATCACGCTCCGGCCCCATGTCCACGCGCAGGAAGCGGGATCGGGCGACGAAAGGAGTCAGCTTATTGGCCGGGCGAGAGCTCTAGCTCCCACTGCACCTTCGGTCTTAGGAATTAACGGAGCTTAGTATAAAAAGAAAAAAAAGGAGGAAATAAAGAAGCTAGGGGTGGGGGGGATAGGGAAGATGGGGAGAAAAAGGAGAGCAGGCTAAGAGCCTTAGCATTATTGTTCTTGGCAGCACCCGAGCTTTCCTTGCTTGGGGTGCTCTCCCGCCGCCGCCGGGGTGTAGCGGGGATTTAAATTTATGCACGCGGGGTCTGCGTTTTATATTCAAGCCAGCCAGGGACGCTGCAGGTATAGCGACAGGTCCATTTCCCTTTCTTCCTTTTATGGCATCCTCCTCTCCCTTTTTTGGTATTACTCTGCCTTCTCTCTCTCTCTCTCTCTCGTTTCTTTCTTCTCGCTTTCTCTGGCGAGACTTTCGCGTAGCGTGAGAGAATCTCAGCTCCGTTTGTTTGATGGTTCTCCGTCCGCCGCGCAACGGTTTTTTCTCCTTTGCGGCGGGATTTGCATAAAGCGGATTTTGCTGCGGGACCTGTATTATTAGACCGGAGTATCCTCAATCTTGCGTGCAGTGCTCCCCGGAAATTGACAATATCTGGCTCTGCGTTCCCTAAATCTCTCTCTCTCTCTCCCCCCCCCCCCCCTCAACATCTTTTCTCTTTTTTCCTGTAAATTGCGTTTGGTAAATTTTATGCAGTGCTTGACTGGGAGGCTCTTGCGTTTTGTTACTCTTCAATTTCTCTCTCCCCACTTAAGATATTTTTATTACGTATTTTTTTTCCTTCTCTAAGTTGTACTTGGGTATGCAATGTTGTTTCAGTTGATATACTTTTTGTGTGCGTTTGTGTATTGCTGCGTGCCGGCTCTTCTCTCTTGACTTGAGTTGTTGTCGCCCAAAAAGCGCAGATTAAATACAAGGGGAAAAAATTGCGGAGGAAGTAGAGACGAAACGGTTTGGGGGTTGCCAGGTTACGTCGTCTTACGTAAGGAGAGTGTCTGAATCTGTCCTCGTCGCCCGCGCCGGATATGGGAACTTAGTGGGTTTCCTATTTATAGGTATAACGCGGTCGTCGATGATGTCGAATTCGTTTTGCGGACATTTACACAAAGGGAAATTATTTTATACGCAGTTTGCACTGCGGTGATTGGGTGCTAAGATGACGTTACCATTGCAAAATCGCTAACAATCCAGAACTACGTCTGAGTCATCTAGAACGTGTTGGCACAACTGGAATCTGGGACAGTTGGGCAGGAACCAACAATCCCATAGGCTATAAAAAATAAAAAAGCCTATATAGGAGCTTGCAGCTTCTTTGCGTCCGAAGCAACCGTGGCCATCATCGCTGCATCTACTGTAAGCATCTCCGTACAGCCTTACGTAAGGCAGGCCATTCAGCTGTCCAAGACGTAGTCTATTTTCGGTCAAGGTTTTTCTTGTTTTTTTTTTGTTATTGTTTACGTCTTTAGCACAAGTAAGAGTTGCTGGACTTCCGCAATATTTACGAGTGCAGTAGGCACGCCTAACATCGGTTGGCGTAAGATTTTATTGTTTGCAGACAAGGCAGAAAAAAAAATAATACGTAGCTCTGATAGTGGACAGTGACCGACCTTGAACTTGCCACGCACGTTCGCAAACAAACCGTCTCGCCCCTAGCGGAACCGCGCGTATTCGATGGGGTGTGAGCAAAACCCGTCCCCCTTCAGCAAACCACTGGGTTGCGATGTTGTCGGCGTCGGCGTTAAGTACCCGTGCACTTTTTTTATGGTGTTGGAATTGTTAATTTTATATTTTTTCTAGCGTAGTTTGATCGCTTTAGAGAAGGAGAATTATCTTGTTACGCTGCAAAACTTTGCGTAAAAGAGATCCATTCCGGCGTGGACGCCGCTGAATGGACGCTAAAGCCTCATTCCCACGATAAGATTCTGCTCGTTTGGTACTCGACGTAGAGGTCGAAAATCGCGAGCAGAATCAGATCATGGTAAGCGGGACAAATCGGCGATCCCCACCGGTGATAATAATGATCGTCAGCTTATATATACCGTTTACAGCGAGCCGATATACCCAAACACACTTCAGTTTACAAATCTCTAGTGGACTACAATTACTTTGTAATCCAATTACCGCGCCAGTTATCTGAGTGTGCCATTGTTTAGGCGGACTCAGACGCGAGGTGCTACGTCAGTTTTCGAAGTGAACTCGGATCCAATCAAACGCTTCACGACCCAGGATGTTGGATGAACGGATAATATTGGCTATACCCTTCGTAAAGGGCGGTAGCTTGCGCCACCTGCGCACCTAGCCATTGGCGATCGCCAAAAATGGCGATCGCCAATGTTGCTTGATGGATTCTCGAAAAGAGTAAAAATCCTAAAGTGCTTTCCGCACAGGCGATCATGGTTCAAACTACGTCCAGTGTTCCCTTTTCGCTGCGTCTATCCACGTTTTCGGGCGAATCGGACTGCTAGGAAATACGTGAAAAATGATTTTGATAGTATTCCCAGACCTTTCGCTGCAGCCTCGCTCACATTAAGACTGCAGAATCCCGAGAAAATGGCTGGTCGGTGACCAAAGCAACATGGGAATGATCGGAAAGCGCCCGAAGCACCACAGCCGTGGCGTGGCGTAAAGGTCCACTTGGTGTGTACACAACCACGCTTTCTAGGAACAGCTAGGTGACATCATCTGTATATATTTTTGTAATGAAGATCAGATTATGGAGGTAACAACAGGGAATAGGGTTTTAGTGCTCAGAGCTTGCGGCATATGACGTAAGTCACTTGAATTGAAGAATGGCGGCTTGCGTGGTTTCTGGACTTTTGTGAAGACTGACTGCTTCGTTCGAAAAGTACAAGAAACAAACTATTGTTTTAGCGAAATGGTTGGTCAACCGAGGTTTTCTTAATGCAGGCTTGATTTAGATCCAGCAGAAGCCGGCGAGGACTATGTTCTCACTTGAACAACGTTCTTAAATTGGTCCGGAGTTTGTCCAGCAGGACTGATATTCAATATAACGAATTATCCGAAACTTCGAATTAATGGAAATTTGAAAGTCGAATTGAATTATTTGGTCAATCGCTATTTGATTCGAATTCGAAACTTGAATATTCGCTCGCCTCTAATAACCATCTAAATCAACACGACGTTTAATATATATATATATATGCAACGAAAGTAGGGAAATACAAATATATATCTGGTTAAATGGCAAGGTCTTCAACTCAGTGCACAATACGTACATTTTTTTCGCTAAAAACTTGAAGAAAAAAAAACAATATATATTTTTCTGTCGAGTAAGTGCGCCTTAGGCTCCAAACTCACGAAGGCCGCTTATAGTCCTTTGTGTTTTCTAAATTGACGTATAAATGTGCAGAGATAAAAAAAAAAAAACCTTGAGAACAGAAGAACGTTTGGCTGCTTTGCCGAATCGAACAGCGGCGATTTTTTTCTTTTGTGTTATTTTTTATTGGAAGGATGGAAAAATAAGACAGAAGCATTGCTTGTTTCCTTTGCAGCGCTAGCTTTGGCACATGAGTAAATAGTGACGCCACAATATAAATATGTGTCGGATTCTAGGATATTATTTTAGGAAATTCATTTTATTAACATCTTGTTTTCCAGGCCAAATATAATCTGACAGTCCACTGTGTGGTGTACCAACCAAATACGAGAAAGACAACACTAACAGAATACCGATCTTGGTATGCTTATCTGGACAGACCACCAAGGCGGTATGCAAGTATGTAGGGGGTTTTCTATGCACATTAATATCTTGAAGCTGAATAAAAATAGCAATGTTAAATTCTGGTCATTTGGGTCTTAATTTCCCTCAAAAGGGGACATAAATGACGTGTAAACAGACGAAATGTATCACCTGACCCGATGTTAAACATGCGAATTTATACAGTTGTAAATCCATCGAAATGACCTCACTGAGAACAGCTTCCAGCAGAAATGTGAGCATGTAAATGTTTGAAAATCTTTTTCGAGCCTCCTCAAATATTCATACGCAAACACAAATATTCGAAAAGCTTTTTTTTCTTTTTTGTTTTGAAGTTTTAGTAGATGGTATGGATATCCTTGATCTAACGATATCTAATGCTTTACCAGCACCTTTACACATTCACCATATTGTCATCGGAGTTATCCGATACAGTCTACTAAAACTCCCTGTTAAACATTGGTTTCGTGCGTATTGCCTTTTTTGCATTTACGCAACAAAAAATCCAATACGTGGAGAGAAAAAAAAGCATTTGAGCAAAAATTGACGTATGTTTTTGTTTTCTTTACAGTACACGTGTAGTTTTCGATCGATTGTTTTTCCGTAGGAGCGAATTAAAGAGAGAAAAAAAAGACGAATACAACGAAATCCATTTACACGGTTTGGAACCGTTAAGCAGCGGTCGCCCTGCTACAAAAGACAGTCTGCAGACACTAGGGAGTTTTAGGAAACCGTTTTTGCGCGTCCGATACGGTATCATGGGCCCCCCGGTACGAACTGCGCATGCGCTACCACAGAAGACTCGCGCATTCGCAGTTTGTACCGGAGGGCCCATCGTACCGTATCGGATGTGCGAAAATAGGGAGGTTTAAGGAACCGTTCTTGCGCGTACGATACGGTATCATGGGCCCTCCGGTACGAACTGCGCATGCGCTACCACAGAAGATTCGCGCATTCGCAGTTTGTACCGGAATGCCCATCGTACCGTATCGGATGTGCGAAAATAGGGAGTTTTAGGGAACCGTTCTTGCGCGTACGATACGGTATCATGGGCCCTCCGGTACGAATTGCGCATGCGCTACCACAGAAGACTCGCGCATGCGCAGTTTGTACTGGAGGGCCCATCGTACCGTATCGGATGTGCGAAAATAGGGAGTTTTAGGGAACCGTTTGCGCGTACGATGGCGGTATCATGGGCCCTCCGGTACGAACTGCGCATGCGCTACCACAGAAGACTCGCGCATGCGCAGTTTGTACCGGAATGCCCATCGTACCGTATCGGATGCGAAAATAGGGAGGTTTAAGGAACCGTTCTTGCGCGTACGATACGGTATCATGGGCCCTCCGGTACGAACTGCGCATGCGCTACCTACAGAAGACTCGCGCATTCGCAGTTTGTACGCGGAATGCCCATCGTACCGTATCGGATGTGCGAAAATAGGGAGTTTTAGGGAACCGTTCTTGCGCGTACGATACGGTATCATGGGCCCTCCGGTACGAATTGCGCATGCGCTACCACAGAAGACTCGCGCATGCGCAGTTTGTACCGGAGGGCCCATCGTACCGTATCGGATGTGCGAAAATAGGGAGTTTTAGCAGGTCGTTTCCACACGAACGGTTCGCCCTCCAACGCATCGGCGACGCCACTGCGCATGCGCGCGCGAGTCGTTCGGGACGTTGGGAGGCTCTTCTCGTTCGTTTCTCCCATTCCGGCCGCTGGAGTCGTCACCGCAACGAAGACAGCAGTTGGTCGTGCACCGTTCACGACTCGGGTAAAAAAGATGGCGGTCGGTTCGGCGATTGCCTTCGCCGACCCAGCCGAGCGTTAGGCTTAGGACAGCGGGAGGAGATTTGCCGTCCTGTTAGTCTGCTTCATTTGAGAGGTTGAACCAAATAATTTCGAGGACTGCTCACAATGGTAAGCGATCGCAAATGCTGTAAACTACGCATGCTAGTAAATTTTCGCGATCTGCGGGCAGACTAGCTGCCGTGGCGACCGCGATGCAGAAGAAATGATTTGGTTCGACGGCACACAACGTGAACGATCGTTCAAGTTCAGGATGACGGAGACACACCACATACCTTTACGGTCGTTTAGATACTTTTTACTCCATCTAGCTTCGCAGTTCTTGAAATTCTGACCGGCAAATGTTACATCGGCCGTCTTGTTTACATCAGTCGTACGCCGGAAACACGAGCCGCCACCACGGATTTACACGTTGCAGGATGTTTTACATGTTCAGTAGAAGATGCCGCCACCGTTAAGCACTATCATCATCATCGTTTACACGGTCGCGCAACTTTCACGATTCGCTAAATTATGTCAAATTTCACGCACGGTTTCACGGAACGAACCAGCTGTACCGTTCGTGATTTCGGAACCGTGTGCTTGAAAAACGACTCGCTAAAACTCCCTAATAGGGAGTTTTAGGGAACCGTTCTTGCGCGTACGATATGGTATCATGGGCCCTCCGGTACGAACTGCGCATGCGCCACCACGGCAGACTCGCGCATGCGCAGTTCGTACCGGAGGGCCCATGATACCGTATCGTACGTGCCAAAACGGTTCCCTAAAACTCTCTACTGTCTGGGGTGCGTTTCTACTTTTGTTTGACGGTCCTAGATCACATTGGTCTTACAAAAAAAACTGACTGCAGATCCGTGGATCAATCTGCCATCACGTCCGAAGAGAACTTCGTGTTTTTTTTTGTTTTTTTTTTGTATGTGACGTATGAGCCGTCTGGCTCCGGATTTAGAGCATTTCACTTTGCGAGCCAAGTGGAGGCGCGCACGCAAACAATCAAGTAAAATAAAAAATAAAAAAATTAAAAATTATTGACGCTCGCGGTTGTTGTTTGATGTCTGGCCGCTGCGCCCGGATTTTTATGTTATTTGATTTTGACCGGCGCTGAGTGCAACAGATGTCTTGACCACTCCCTCATGAACCTCTTCGAGTGTTTATAAACAAGGCGTGTACTACGAGAGCCGGGTCATCTCTACTATAACACGTGTTTATTTTTATTTTTTTCAAAACTAAACACAATATTGTTACTATTTGCTTCGCTTTGATTATGAACGCGAACAGTTTATTTTTGCAGAGCTATCCGAAAACGAGAAGAAAAAAAATATTGTTTCAAGGTTACCTTAAAGCACACACGCAGCTTCGAAAAGAAATAGGCCTTGTACTTACTTTTCTGACTTCTAAATTACTTTTATTTTTAATTTCATACTACATGCATGTGATATCTGCTATTTGCGTTCGATCGAATGAACTGCGCCGATTACTTGACTGGCTTTCAATAAAATATGGAGAGAAGGAAACAAAGTTCTCTGCTACACAACGCGGCTGAGAAGTGTCAACGTGTCAATGCCGAAGGCAAAATACAGTTTCGACTATGGCTGCAGCGTTCCACAGAACGGCGTTTCAAGGAACGACGTTCGTGGAACGCGTTCCTTGCAGCAGGAATGATGGAACGCCGCCGTTCCCTTCGCATCAATGGAACGGGATATAGTCGCGTTTTCGAGGGAACGGCACGAGCAACGGCGTTTCGTTTTCTTTTCCATATATCCGCAATTTTACCCTGTTTCAGTAGGCATTTCGCCCTTTGCTATCGACTGTTTCAAACTCCGACTTCGAGGGATGTACAAGTGGCCAAGCGATAGCCGAAGACAAAGAACTGGAACGAATGTGATCATGGCGACACGACACGTAGTTAGATGGGGGGGGGGGGGGGGGGGGAGGGGGGGCTACTTATCACTTGCTTGCCTTGTTATTTTATCCTATCAATTATCCCTCCCAATATTTCATTAAAATACTCAAAGGTAGCGCTAGCGTAACGACACGTTCTAATATTAGAAAAGTAACGGGAGCGCGTTCCTTTCGAACCACAGGAACTCGTAACAGAAGCTCGTTGCAAGATTAAAAAGGAACGACGAGTTGCCGTTCTTCTTTTGATGCAACGTGTACAACATTGACAATGGCGATACAGTATGATAACATGCACCTTTTTCGAATAGCGAGCGCCGTCTGGGGCGCTGTCTGCGAACTACAATTGGAAGGCAGCACCCACATAGTGCCGTTGTATCGATTTTTTATTGTTTTTTCTGCGACATACTATTAATGCAAAAAAAAAGAACCTTTAAAGTAGACTAATTACGATGCGAAGGTGTTGGTCGTGCGAGACAGTGACCTTCGAAAACGTCGATAATGGGAAGAGATTGTCAGGGGAGGGGATACACGAATGCGCAGAGGCTATTCCGAATAAAACCATGTAGTGAATGGCTTGCACGTGAAGTCACTCCGCCCTTCTTTCTGGTGCGCACGAAGCGCAGTGGTCCGTGGAAAACATGCGTACCGTAGAGCGCCGAACATACCTGGACAATCCGAAAGCGCTGCGTCACCGCCGTCGCGCGAGGAGGCTCCAGTTAAAGATATCCTCCCGACCCGACTCAGGAAATAAGCCGGTTCTCTGCTCTTTTCCGGATTCTTCGGGATTCGGAAATCGGGTAGAGGCCCCGTGTCACTCGCCGCAATAGCGACTGCCATGCCTAGTTTTCTTCTTATACCTCGCACAACGCACTAAGCTTCGGACACTTTTAGGCACGACTCACAGCGGAGCACACAGTCTCGTCAACAAAAAAGCCGTGCATCCATGTGCAGTTGTTGCCCGTGACCCAAGTGGGAAAGAGATCGACTGAAGAGCGACTGTTTTTGCGAGGGAATTCTTGATTGGTGGTTCGTGGAATCACGTGATTCTTACGCTTTTTTGTTTTTTACTGTCGTCAAGCTCATCAACACCTCTCGCCGATCGCTATTCTTCGCACTTCGATTGTTGCGGATCTTCTCGACTCCGGCGTAAAGAACGCCACGCTACTCACTCTTGCGTTTCTCAACAGCCTGGCGAGGAAAGCTTATTTTGTTTCATCGATTCTCACCAGTTGCGTCTTGAGTTACCAAATGAGCGACGCTTAACAAACCATACTCGCAGTGTACAAGATAATAAAGGGGCTCCAAACGACTTTTTGCACCCAGAACAAAACTTCAGCAAGTGCTCCATCCCCCGTATGGCCCGAACTATTCTCACACGAAAAAAAGAAAGCGCCGAGAAAGAAAAAAAGAATATTATGGTTCTGATTCATCTTTACGTCAGCTTAGTCATCAGCGCCATCTGTCGCTATACCAAACTCAAAGGAAGTTACACTGGACGATTCAGAACAACCCTTCGCCGTCCCACGCTTATGCGCGCTCTTTTCTTTCTTTATTTTTCTTTTTATTAATTTTATTGCTATTCTTGCGTCTACAGCTCTCTCTTCCGTTTTGTAAGAAAGCTGCTCATTGGCGCTGGAATCTTGACAAGAAGAGACTCGTGCGAACGGCAAACGCATACAAAAAACAAAACTTATAAAAAAGAACGACCGAGCTGCGGCATGGAGCTTGCACACATGTTTCCCAGCGCTGCTTGAGAAGTGGCAGCGGGGAGGCCGATGCGATGCCTTTAAAGGAGCTGTGCAACGATATTCAGTTGGAATGTTTTCACTTTACACGAGCTTACTGGCACTGGTGGGACTCAAGGATACTCGCACGCAACGCCACTGGCCAAGAAACTCCTTTGTTGCGGTGTAATTTCAAGGACAAAAGCGATCATTTTCATTCAATCTCTCTTTTGCAAAATTTGATGACGTAACGTGGGGATCGCAGTACCCCCAAGTGACGATATTTGAATGCGGTTCATAGATTGGACCCGAGCATTGCGTGGGCGCTCGATTTGGGCTCGTGATAATTACTAGCTCGAGAAGCATTCGGGTAGTGGCCCGTGTCCAATCGCTTCAACGACGACAATAGCCGAGCCATAACAATGTCTGGAACTCAGCGCGTGTCCTGTGCTTTGCCAACCCCAGCGCGTGGCTATGATCAACATTGGCGGCATATAATCCATTCCAGGTCACGTGGACGCTTGTTCTGGCTGCGAGTTGAGGGGGTGAACGCTGCTCGTTTTTCTTTAATTTGTTTCTGGGACTTCTATTGCGTGGGGTGAAAAACGAACGCGTGTTACATAGGTCATCAACGTCAGGGATCCGTTCTAAGCGGTATTTGCGCAAAGTACAAAAATTGTTGCATCGCCCCTTTAATCGCAGCCAGGCGTTCTGCCAAGTTCACAGGACTGACTGGCCTGCCTCGAAGCGCTGCCGAAGAGAAGGTTGCGTTCGTTTCGCCATCACGGGCTTGTATACTACTGCTGGAAGTTCAGTGGTGACAGCATCGCGCGCTTTATCTAACGAGGTGCGAAATGTAGGCATGAAGGTGACGACGAGGCGTTTACTGCGGAAAAACCATTAAGCGACGAGATCGTATTATACGACGCGCAAGTTTGCCGCTGTCTCTGGCGTCGGCACCTGCGCGTGACGCAGACGCCTCACGTCTCTGGATGGATGGACGGACGCTAACGGCTGTACCCTTTATGACAGGCGGTAGCTTGCGCCCCCTAGCCTAGAAATTAAGAACCAAGAGTATGATTTCTTTTCATCGCCAATTCGCTTACCCTCTGCAATTTCGTAACTATCACCAGGCGGTGTGAGATATCACGAGGATATCACCGAGAGGAACTTTCGGATCTGGTTCGTGCGCACGCACGTTGCCCACACCTGGAGTGGGCAAAAAGAGCGCTGTATTTGTAAACGGTGTTTTAATCCTTGTTTATCAACAAAAGGTGTGGAAACTCAAAGCTCTTCAAACTGGAAAACTCTTCAAACTCTACAAGCGGAAAGCCTGCGACTGGCTCGTTCTTTGCAGTCGTCTCTCTCGATCGAGCGCGGGGCGAGGATTGGACGTGAGTGTTTGGTGAGCATTGGGCTTGGATCCGTGCTCGTTTTGGGGCTTCGATGTTCGAGCTCGAGCCCCCAGCCGAACTTTAACGCGGCGTTCGTGGCTACGTTAGCCGACCGCTGCGCGTCAGAAACGCAAATCATTAATTCATGTTGTTTGTCCTCACGGGATTGGTTCTCAGCTTTGCCGCTAGGGGCCTGACGCGTCGACTCCCTGGTGCTCCATACCCATTGAGATTGCGGTATTAGCCGATAAGACCGCCAACACAACGAATCAAAAGAAGGTAAGAAAGCGTCAACATCATAAACCACGCCCTGTGTTTCTTAAGGTCTTCAATTTCAAATAAAACTTTTTTTTCTTTGTTAGAACAAATTGTTACAGTTTCTTCGCAATAGCACTGACCCCGTTTGTGTGAGTACTGAAGCGCTTGTTCGCCATCTGCACTGACCTTTCAAGCGTAGGTTATGGCTGTCACTGCTGTGCGACTTGTACGGTACTTAAAGATTAAATACAAGAACGGACACGACTATACATATTCCATGGGCTAAAAAGGACGTGCTGCAATGTTTAGTCGCGCCTAAAAAAAAAAAAAGACGGCATGATTTATTTTTGGGTTTTAAAATGCTTAGGACGTGTATGTTAAATTTGCACCAGAAAAACGATATAAAAATTTAGTGTTCCCCTAAAAAAAAGAAAAAGAGGGGAGGGGAAGGCTTGTTTGTAAAGAAAGCACCAGCATATCTGGTCGTTCACCATTGTTTCGGCTGATGCTTTCTTCGTCCGAATAGCACCCGAATATTCTGAATATAACCGAAACGAACTGGCTTCATCATCATCATCACCACCACCACTCATCTTCATCATTATCGTACGTATTATAGAAGAGCGGCGTTCCTGAATTAAGGTTCCGGCTGGCTCCGATCGTCGGGCGGCGCGAAGTCGTGTTCGACTTCGTAGGAGTTCAGGTTAGCCCGCGCAGTGCCTTATCGCGTGAGTCGCGAATGTCAAACACGTGTTATCCTCACTCTTCGACGCGCTGCGATAAGAGGAGAAACGACAAGCCAATTTCGGTTTCTCCGACCCGGTCGGTATTTCGGCGCCTTGGAACCCAGCGTCTCCGAGCCTGCGTAGTTCTTTTTTCTCTCTTTATTTCTCTCTCTTTCTCTTTCTCTCTGTGTAAGCCTACTTGCCACTCTTGAATGAAATAGAGGGACCCTCAACGTCGTAAATAAGCGCGTTATCTTCGCCGGAGCTGGTTCCCCGGAGAGGCGAGACTTCGTCGGGATGGCTTTCGTGTTTCGGCCGCGAACGAAAAAGGGCGTCAGAAGGCGAGATTTATTTTTCTTGTTGATTTAGTCGACAAGCTTCTCAGCACTCTCTATGCGCACGCGCGCGCATGTCTCTATTAATCACCTTCTCAAATAAAAATTGTTGGAAGTCCCTTTTTTTTTAACGGCGACAGCTGTTTTTTTGTCTAGGCTTCGTAGCAGATCTCGGAGTGTGTGTGTTTGTGTGTGTGTTTGTGCGTGTGTGTGTGTGTGTGTGTGTGTGTGTGTGTGTGTGTGCGCGCGGCGTGGCTCGCTAAATTTAGAGAGAAATCAGTGTCACGTGACTTATTGAGCGGAAAAATTTCTTTGCTATATTTAGCGGGAAAACCGACGCCACAAAGCTTGGGGTGACTACGTGTCATCACAGCCATGTTACACCGTGTCACGTGACGTCAGAAGTTCTCGTCAATGTCAGCTTTTTTATGCTGTGCGTGCTATCCACCACTGGGCCAGCTTGCTAAGAAACAGCGTCTCGGCTGAGACTGGGGAAACGAAAGCACTGCCAAAGCTAACGCGCGCGAGCTGAGCGGGACTCAAACCGCGTTTCAAGACGCTCGCGCGCCCCAACCTTTGCATTACTTTCTTTCACCCTGTCTACGCTGAGACGCTGTTCTAGAACCGCGTCTCGGCTGAGTGGCGGTTCCTAGAACAGCGTCTCGAGAAGCAGAGCAATACGGGAAAACAAGTAAGTGACGGGAGGCAAGGACGATAATTGGGTTGCGAAAAAAGGGAGGAGGAGCAAATGGGCCTAAAGTTGAGACCCCCCCCCCCCCCCCCAAGAGGGAATCTAGGAGTTGGACGATTCAAATTAGAGGGGAAGGAAGGAAGGAAACGTATGGTTGTCGGAAAAAGGACGAGGTTCGGAAAATCGGTTGTGCCGTAAGCCTGTGGGCGTTTGGAGCGACAAACACCAAAAACTGTCCTCCGCAAAAAAGAAAAAAAAAAAACATTCGCTCGTTTTGTTGGATGAAGAAAAGGGAAACGCTTTAGACTTTGTTACATCTGCGTGCGCTGTGGCCGATGTGCCATACACGGCGGGCACAGACACAAACGTCCCCATCCTCCCAGTTGGCGGGACCTGCTTGGCCAAAAAGGGTAACCTAAAATTTAGTTTATTTTAGTTTTTTTTTCCCCTTTTACTCCAGACGGTTTCTGCAGCCGTTTTTGCTGTGGCCCTTCCCGTATCAGGACTTTGAACTCTCTCCAGTGGCGAGACGATTTAGTGGTCGTGTTTGCAATATTTTTTTGTACATAAATCGAGAAGTAATTGTTTTCACACAAGTCTTTACAGTTACAAGTTATTTTTACGAAGCAGTAGCGAGTTGCAGTTACAAGTTACCGAAAAACAGGTAACTATAGTTACCGGTAACGCGTTACTAGTAACCAGACTTGTGCCTATCTCAAATACTCTACTCAAGATACTGTATCTTAAATACTTTTTGGAGTATCTTGGTATCTTACAAATACCTTTGATGGACAGTATTTAATACTCTATCTTAATTACAATTCCGAGTATCTTGTACTCATTATCTTAAATACATTTTTGACATTCCGCCATTTTCCGAGTTTTTCGGTATGAAGTGGCGTGGGCGTGGCACGAGCAAACGTGAACATTCTTTCGAGCAACCGAATCCTGTTGCTAGCTCCGATTAGCTACAGTGACTTTAACTGAGCTCGTGAAAATATCGCTTTTTTGCCGACTGTGACTCATATTTCAGCCCAAAGTTCGTACAATGAAGGTTCTCCCCTCGCCTTCCCAAAGGCGCCTTTTGTTTCTATAGAGTCTCCCCCAAAAAATCCTGCAACGAAAGGTGTGGTTTTACGGAAGTAAAGATGCCACCCTGAGGCGCAAGCAGAGCAGGAAACGACCTACGAGAACAATGCAGACTTGAGTGGTCAAGAAAATAACAAATAGAAAAAAAATGAGAAGTGGACACACACAAAAAAGTAGACATTTTTGTTTTGCTTTTTGCATATTTGACCCCGCTAAAGCAAAACGTCGAGGTTTTTTTGTTTTTTTTCTTTTCTTTGTGTTGTCAGTCCGGCACTTATTGCTCTCGCGAACATGTCTGCAAGCGAACATTGATAAGCAGCGAACAGTACAGGAAACGAACTGGGAGCTGGATGAGCTCTCAAAATGCGACGTTGGGGACACCCCCAACGTCGAGTGCTTTCTGAACGCAACCTACTTGAAGAAGGTGCGACCACTGCAGTGACTATTATGAGGGTTCTCTTTGTTTTCATTCACTCAGATCCGTGTCCCAAGTTCGTTTATAGTGAACTCCCCGTATAGGAAATATGGATTGTAGTTAAACGATGCGTCTAAGGTGCGCCGCAGGATGTGATATTCAGGGATGTCACTATTGGCGAAGCGCTCTGACCCGTTTGTCACTCCCACACCTCGGTGTTTACCCAACACAAGGCCTGCTCACATACCCAGAGGCCTTGTGGGCATGTTCGTGTCATCTTTTTTTAATGGAGCGCGCTGTACAGTGTAATGAAAAAATGCCAACAATTAGTGAAGTGACGTTAAGTGCCGGATCTCCCCGAAAGCAGTCGTCAGAGGATGCGAACTTGACCCACTTGGGCTTTTGTGCTGAGCTGGGCACCGTGCATGCTGCATTGTTCATGCAAGCCAAAGTGGTAACAAAGAGCCCCTCCTCCCCCTCACCGGAGAACACGAACTCCAGCCGAACGCTGACGCCGCGTTCGGTTAAGTTAACCGAGCGCTGAGCCATTGTATTTGTTGTCCCCATCCATCTAGTTCTAAAGTTAACCGCTTGGGGCGCCACGGTCTGATCTCCTTCCCAATAGCTGAAGCGACTCCTTTCTTGTTGTCGCAGAAATGTTTGGTAACATCTATCAGTGATATTGCCACGCGCGTTGCCCAGCGAGCGCGTGGCCGAATGATTACCGCGCTTGGCTCTCGCGCGGAGGCTCTCCGGGATCGGTTCGATACCAGAAAGCGGACTTCTATTTTATTTATTCCTTCAACTTGACATTCTGGTAAGTTCGAGAATTTTGTCGTCTGATCGAGTTACAAATGTTCTACGCGCCGAACTTTCTACACCGAATGTTCCAGAAACCCACGCGGGTACAAAAGGTGCTCCGAGTGGCGGTCCGGAGTCAGTCTCGCCCCAGCGGTCGATCCTGCTGTTTCGCCGACATCGACGCCTGCGACGCTAGAATTTCTCTATTTTGTTTTGGGAACAAGTTCGCCCCATTAAACGTTTAGTTTCTTCAGTTATTCGCCGCCTCATCATTTATCATTCGTGACAATATTTTGCTCTTTATAGTCGGACTGCATAAAATAGCCCTACGATACTGTTTTTTTTTGTTTTGTGTTGTTGCGTGCTAATAAACCATTCTGGCAACCCAGATTTGCGTAGCTGCATAATTGTCGTTGTCAATGACGTCGATACAAATTAAGCAAAGCGGAAGTATCTTCAAAAGTAACTGAAATACATTTCTAAGTATTTGTACTCTACTCAAGATACTTTACAATGAAAGTAACTTGAGTAGTATTTTAAATACCTTATGAGGCAGGTATTTAGTAACTTAACTTAAATACTTTTATCGAGTATTTTGTCCAACACTGCTAGTAACTAGTTACCGCCCAAAACTGGTTCCACCTCTAAAAAGACCGTGAAGCGAAAACGCGGCGAACAACCGATGAGACCTCGCCCGGCGGCACGTTCGCCTTTCGCGCAGCGCTCACAGCCTCTCTTCCGATGCACGTGCAGAGAGGCGAATTCGTCGCTTTTTCATAGCATATCCGCTGCACATTCGCTAAGGTCGCCGTGCTCATAACACCGGTACAAATGACACGATGACAGATTTGTCTGTGGACAGGCCTAAGTATCTTCGAAGAGAGTTTGCTTCGTATACTTATGTGCGCTTTTTAAAATATCCGCAGACACTTTTCGTGTGTACAATAAAAATAAAACCGTCATGCAAGAAAGAAAAAAGAAGCTCCTTAGGCAGTGTTTGCAACATGCCGTTTGTACGATGTACTAGCGATGCAACCGCGGCTGTGAAGCATTTGAGCCAGATCTACAAGATGTGTGGCGACAAGGACGCTATCGCGCCAACGTTTCCTAGTACGATTACTCAGTGGGTTGCATCCACGCCGTTGCCGGAGTATTGAAAAGATCAAAAGGAAAAAAGAACATAGCGGACAGGTAAACGGTGTTGCATTTGATTTCCCATTTCAGGAGTCTTGATAAGGTTAAGCAGATAAAGGAATTCCATCGGCCTGACCGGCTCGATTTCTTTCGTCGCCGTAACGTTCACGACGAATCAGCGCTAAGCTGGAATAACGCTTCGAGAGACTTGAGGCCGTCGTATAGGGGCCGAAGCCGCGGGATAACTCTATGTTACCAGTTTGTCAGTATAGGTCGCGGACGCCACACTCGTTTTTCGATGCCGTGCTGAGCCGAGTTTGCACCGAACGCGAACACGTCCAATCTGGGGAGTATTCGCGACTCCAGCGAAATCGACGCCGCGTAGCGCCGACGCCGAAAGCTCAGAGAGGAGGTCGTTTCGACTCTGTCGTCTGCTATCGCTGCTTGGTTCTCGTATAGGCAGCATAGAAACAAACATCGTTTCCAGTAATTATTTTATGCTTCCGCCGTGTCATTCCTACGCACTGACTAGAAGAAGGTTTCTACCTTCGAAAAATCGCTTTGCTTTCATATGTAACACCGATTTTACGCTGCAGTGCAAGACATTTATGGTGGTCCGCGTGTTGAACGACGAAAACGACCTCCTCTCGTCCGCCATTTTGCCTGACCAGCGCGCCCCCTATAGTTCGCTGGAGTCGCGAATACGTGTGCCCGCAATGGCGGACCTGGGTGTCGCCGTAGCAGCTATCTGGAAGGCTCGCTCTTTTTGAAAAAAGAGTCTATTGCCGGACTCGCTGTACACAGCTTTGCAGTAACTAGTAAGCCCAGCCGAAGCTTCCATCTGACGGAGTCAATGCGAACCGGTGATTCTCCGGGCATTATGAGTAAACAGGAAGCTATAGTTTCGCCAATCGCGAACTTCGACGACAGCAACGCTTGTGGGCACGCACGTCGCTAGTACCTACAAATGGTGGTTAATTACCAACCCAGCTGAAAAGAAGAAAAAAGAGCAATAAGTAGTGACGTGATCATTTGAAGCGTCACGATTGGAAATAGTTTCCTTGGGCCTAAAGGATCATTTCTACCTTCGTCATTCTTCGAGACTCTCTCTTTCTCTCTCTGT
>JAZHYW010063892.1:0-22366 GCA_037355805.1 Ixodes ricinus | reverse complement strand
CTCGTGCCGCTAATGAGAGGCATTATTCGGAATAGTAAATAAAGATATAATCAAACGACATTTTTTTAGATCAAAAACAAAAGTAAGAGGGTTTTTTTTTGTGTAGAACGTTGAGGTAAGCTGATCTATCTGATATTACATTGTCGACTAAATTGATGTGGCTGGCTATTGTAAGTTACGAGGCTACAAAACTGGAGAATCTTAAGGAATTGTGTTTTCGCGGAGCGACTATAGTGGTATTGGGAGTTCTCTCACTGTCAAGTTGAAGCCCGCTTTTCGAAGATCGCACCTGAAGCTTGCTGGTCGGATCGAGCCTTCCAAAAAATTAGAGGTTCACAACTCTTTGTAACGCGAAGTTAGAGCGCAGCTCTTGAGGAGAAAAAGGGGAAGGTACGGAGGAGGGTAGGTATGCCCCTCCTCCGTACCTTCCTCGCCTCCTCTTCCGCACGTGACGTGAATTTTCCCGCTAAATCTAGCGGAGAAACTTAATTTGTTCATAGATGACGTGACCCCGTCATGTGACGTCATTTTCCCCACTGAATTTGGCGGGGAAACTGAATTGGTGGAGGTCACGTGACGTCAATTTTTCCCGTTAAATTTAGCGGAGAAACTGAATTTGTGTATAGGCTCACGTGACATCAAGTCATGTGACGTAATTTTCCCCGCTAAATTTAGCGGGGAAACTGAATTGGTGTTGAGGTGACGTCAACTTTCCCGCTAAGTTTAGCGCGGTTACGCCGACTCCGCGAAACCCGGAAATCGGGCAAACCTAAGAGCTGCGCTCTAAAAAAATGATTCTGCTAAAACTATCGCAAGACGGCGAATTCGACTTATGATCACGCACGAAATAAACCGCAGGATCACGGCTCCTTCGCTGTGCGCGATTTGTTTAGCCGGTGACGGCAGACACGCAGAGTTGACGAGCGCCGTCGTGACGGTGCACTCTTAGTCGTCGCTCGATTGGGTCGGACGAACCGTAGCGTCGGTTGCGCTCAGACTTACGCCGTGTTCACACTAGCCGCTTCAACCGTACCCGCAAAGCGGTGCACGACGAAAACCGGGCGGATCGGCTTCGCGGTGGCCATTCGAACGCCAGTGTGAATGCAGCCTAAGCATGCACTACGCTTCAGCGTCCGAATCGCCACCGCGAAGCGAGTCCGCTCGTTTTCGTCATCAAATGCGCGTGAATTTTGTAGTGCATCTTTAAAGGGATACTTCAACGAAATTTGAAATATTCCCGTCGTGTTCAAAAATAGGTTGAATATGATCCCACAATATCCGTAAATGACAATCGCACGTTTGTATTTTGATCCTGGTGGCTGTATTTTTCGTTATAAACGGCCCACTCTGGCAAGCGCTCGGAGAAGGCCCAGCTTAGAGCACGTGACATCTAACGCAATCGTGACGTAGGTCGTCTCAAGACGAGCAAAGCTACGGCGAGGCTGACGTCGAGAGGATGGCCTAGTCGTTCCAGCCACCGAAGCGGCTGCTTTTGTACGAATTTTGAGTGACGGGTTAATCTTCTATAATCTTGTAGGGGGACAATAGCGACTTCTGCGACACACAAAAGGGATTCTCGGGAAGAGGGGAGTTCCTCCTTCCCCCTTCTCTCGTCGTGGCCGGAGGCGAGACGACCTCCGTCACTATACTTCGTTTCAGCTTCCGTCCGAGCGCAGCCAAAGGCTGGGGGACGGTTCGCAACTTCGAGAAGAGCATTCCTACGCACCACAAAGTAGTCCGCAAAAGTATATATATATATATCTTTTTTTAAATAGCTGTTTTGTGCGTAAACGTTGCACAATATTCCAGATGTGTACTGCTGAGAATGATTTGCAACTAAAGGAATGAATTATCGGAAGTTTATGTTTTTATTAATATATGTCAATGCATGTGGTTTGGTGAAAACACGTACATCCGCTGGCAACACTGCTGCAGCGCTCGCTCGGTTTTTCTGTGTGATTTTGTTCCCGTAATGGCCGAATCAGTCGTGCTTCGCTGCTTTCCTCACCGAGTCGTTTCAAAACGTCCTTTCGCAAAGGCACGTTTGGGCGTCAGGCGCGAAAGGTCGTGATGAATGTCTACTTTCAAATTCGGCAGGAGACTCCGGCCGCGTCGTACCGCGAATGCGTTGTAAACAAGAAAAGCGTCCGGGCCACTACAATTCACTGATACGCGGCGAAATCAGGGCACCCCTTTACCTGCCGATCACGTTGAACGCCGAGAAGCTGGTGGAAAGGCCTGCGCCTCGAGCCCCGGTATATCCAAACAATACAAGGAAACATCAACGGTCGGGTCATCGGGCACCTTGCAATGTGTACTTACATCTCGAAACTATGCCGAAATGCCGAACAGGATCGAAAGCTCGGACACAGACGCCAGCGGCCAGCCTACGTACTGACATCCCCTATGACTAAATTTCAGAACGTGAAAGGGCACGTTTTAAACCTGTAGCAGACGATACCGTTGATACACCCGTAGCAGACGAAATACTCGGCGAGCGCGGGCGGCGCTGACGACCAGCGGCGAAGCGGAGTGATACAAAAGTGCAGGCGAGATCGCGTGACCTGTTGCCGGCGTGTGATTGGCTCCGGCCACACGTAGCTTTGGCTGCGCTCGGACGGAAGCTGAAACGAAGTATAGCTCTCAAGGTTCCTAGACGAGCATTACAAACGAGGCGTTAGCGACATCCACCAGGTGCTCTTTGCTAATCGTTTAATTCGTTTTAAAATTCCTTTTCGAGACTTTTTTAACAAGATATTGGTATGTTCCATGTGATACTGCTCTTTTGGACACATATAGACCAAAAAATGAGCGCCGAAATTTCGTTGTAGTATCCCTTTAAGCGACCGGTTTCGCAACCGCTTTGCTGACGCGGTTCAGGCCGCCAGTGTGAACGCGGCGTCCAGCGCGCAGCCATGCGCCGAGAAAGCGTGAGAGAGAGAGAGGAGGAGACAAGAGCGCGCTGTGGAGTCAGAACGCCAAGCGCCGATTGGAGAGATTAGCGGGTAGGCATAAAGCTGCACTCGTTGAAGGCGTCACAACGCAGAACTCCGGTAAGTTTGGCTTTCGCATTCGAACGCGTTCGACGAATGCAGTGGAGAAACAGGCAGCTGGCTTTTTAGGTCTACCCGCTATTGGGCAGGAGATCGAACTATAGGGGCGCTCTGACCCGTTTGTTGTCCCCATACTCGGTGTTTACTCAACACAAGGCCTGTGCACATGCCCAGAGGCCTTATGGGCATGTCCATGTCATCTTCTACAATAGAGCGCGGGGCACAGTTTAATGTAAAAAATACTAACAATCGACGAAGCGACGTTAAGTGCCGGATCTATCCTCAGAGAATGCGAGCTTGACCCACTTCGGCTTTTGTGCTGAGCTGGGACCGTGCATGCTGCATTGTTCATGCAGGCCGGAGTGGAAACAAAAGAGCCCCTCCTCCCCCTCACCGGAGAACACGAACTCCAGCCGAACGCTGACGCCGCGTTCGGTTATGTCAGCCGAGCGCTGAGTCATTGTATTTGTTGTCCCCATCCGTGTAGTTCTAAAGTTAACCGCTTGGGGCGTCACGGTCGCTCTTCCTCCCCAATCCCTTCCAATCACAGCTCTCGGCGTTCTGACGTTTTCGCACGCTATTGGGGAATTGTAGTAGACCGTTTCGGAGCCCGTTAAGCACCCGGATAGCGCTCCGTAATCCACCACAAGACCTTTAACTATGCAGAGAAGGCTGGCGGCGCGCATGCGCAGCTGCGGCGTTTTCTTCACGGATACCGTAGCGGAGAAGAAAAATTCTGCTTACCACAGTTCATTATTAGGGAGTCTTCGTAGACCGCATTTCCCCCTCCGTTAAACCCTCCACAACGAAGAAGCCGCTAATGCGCCTGCGCGCCCATGGCCTTAATTGTAGAGTTCCGGGTATCGTAGCGGGTTGTGGAGCGCTTAGCGGAAATGGAGAACGCGGTCTACGAAAACTCCCTAATGTCTCTTCCTCTCCCGTACTTTCTCGGCGCATAGCGGACGTTTCAACTTGCCTTTACAATTTAGTAGAGCAACGTGTTCTATACGCTAGCCGGGGACATGTTATTGAACAAGCAACAGGTCGCGCCAAGAGCCCGACTTTTTTTTCTTTTCATGTCAGGAGCAACGTTAGCTTATTTCTTGCCCTTTGTGAGGTTACGCTTTAGATAGGACCAACGCGAGACACGCTAAGGTGGTACCGTGCCATCAATATCGCCTGCGGGGAGGATGAAAACGGGTCTTGACCCCTGGGTCACCTCAGGACTGTGACCTCGAGAGAGAGGGAGGGAAAAGACGCTGCAGAGATTAAGGTAAAGAGGGGAAGTGGGACGTGTCAAGTGCACGTGCTCGGCGCACGTTACCTGCCACATGCTCCGCCCCCTCCCCAACTCCCCCGATCCACCCGCGCCCATTATATAAAAAATCGAGCTTTCTTCGGGGACCGATCTAAGGGTGATCCAGACGCGCCATTGTAGTGTTCGGGTCAGCGGGCGGTGCCTAAAGGACGTTAGCACGTCTTTGACCTCTGCCGTATGGCGATCCTTTGCCGCCGCACCGACAGACGTTTTTTTGTGTGTTTTTTATGCATTTATCTGGGTTTCGGTGTAGGAAACTTGGCGCAAACAAAATTCTAGGGAAGATCTTTATTTTTTCTTGGCGGACGTAGGGCACTGGAGATGGTGCGTTATCGTCGACGGTTTGCGCAAATGGTTCTTTCTCCAGCGGCGACGGATCACTGCGGGCGGTGCGCGGCGGGGTTTCAGCGTCGCGATATTATGCGCGACGAAGAGGCTCCGTTTAACCCTAAGCTGATAGTGCGGTGGAAGCTACGCACCCGCCGGACCAATCAGCAGCCTCCCTTTCAATATGAAGCCGATACTGGGACAGAGGGCTGGGTTCAAGACGTTGTCTTCCCCACTTACCAAATTTCTACGCGGCGGTATGGAAGCGTGGTCACGTGGCGAAAGGTACACGTATTACTTCTCCGACGAGCACGTAGCTTCCACTGCACTGTGAGCTTGGGGGTGCACGGAGCATATACGAACCTCGAGAATAGAGAGTTCGGGAAAAAAGGGAAAACGGGAGAAAGAGACGCAAGGGAGCCGAAGGCGGAGTAAACAAACTGGATCGGAGTAAGGACCTTGGTATTTTAATTTTTTTATCGCTGAAATTTCTTTTTTTTTTTATGTGTAGGAATGGTATAAGATGGTCTGAAGAAGTTGGAGGGGTTGGATGGGTCTTCCTTTCAATTGAACCGGGAGTTTTTTTTGTGTTTCTTTTCCCCCTCTTTTCTTGGGTCTGGGCGATGGGTTGAAGCTTCTATCGAATCGGAGGCAACAGACGGGAGAAGGGGGATTTAAAAGCGAACGGTGCCTAGCAGCTGGTGTTATGTGCACTGTGCCAAGTACACTTCGTTGCTGTCCTTTTTTTACAATATTGCTTTATTTTTTATCGATTTGTATTTAAGCGATCTGCTGTTACGAAAGTAAGATTTGACCTCTTGCAGAGGTTATTCCATCGTCGTCATTCCAAGAAGTGTTGATTTCCCTCGTTCAATGTTTCCTTTTTTCTTCTTCTTCTTTATTTCGTGTATCGGTTTTTCTTTAAATGTTTTTTTTCGAGCGTCTATACTTGGGATGATATTTGATGATGATTCTTTGCTGGCAGTGCGGTGGCTTCTCTCGTCTCGTTGCTCCTGTACACGCCGCGACGCTGTAGCGCGCGAGCAAGCCATCGCCGGTTTTGTTTTGTTTTTTCCTCATTATGAAAAGCCTAGCCATCACAACTACTATTTTGGTGGAAAGTGCTCAGATAAAGTACTAACCGAAGTGGTGAATGTTTATGCCCTCCGGTACCTTTCTTAATTAAAATGCGGAAAAGTCCCCCAAGTCAAGTTCGTGCTAGTAGTGCCGTACACTGTGCAGTGTTACATGTTTTTTCTTAATTGATTAGTTCTTGTATATTCCCAAGTGTCTATTGAAAGGGGAAAGCGGAACAACATCTCCTAGATAACAAGGCCTAGTGCTGACTTTTAATCCGTCACGGACGCGAGCGCTGGGTCGGCGTTCGAGCTGGACTCGTGTTGGCCTTCTTTAGATGACGTAAAACGTCGAGCACTGTGGCCTTGTTATAGGAGTTGCTCGAGGGGGCTTGAGGACGACAAAAAGAGCTCCGAGTTTTCTTCGCTCCATTGTCCTCGCACTCGTAGTTTAAAGCCGATATGACCTTTGTGTCCATAATCACATCGTACGAGTTTGAAAAACCAAGATAAAATAAAATCTCGCTTCGAAACTCGTTGCATCACTGTGAACGTACTTCAGATAATTTCATAACCGCTTGCTCGTTTATGCAATGCACTCTCGCCTCGAAGCTTAATTTAATATTCTTTTTTGCTTCTTCTAGTACAAAGTTAATTTCATAACCGCTTGCTCGTAATTTAACCATGAGCATAATGCATTCCTCCTGCATCGCAGCTGCTTTCGCTGTCTCGCCTGTGTGAAAACTACGTTTCTCTTTGGTAACTTTAGGGTGGTGTAATGGGTTGGGTAACTTACCAAACAGCTTTCGATGCTGCTATTGCTAAATTAATTGTACCTGATGTATTCGATGGAACGCGAAGGGCTTCGAAGAAGAACAATCTGGAAAGTATACCTTAGACGCTTCGAAATGCGGTAGCACAAGACAATTTTCTATGCCTTCACACGATTACAGTCAATGACGGTTCAAGAAAAAGAAGCCAAAGCGTGGCCTAGTTGTCAGTAAGTATAGTTTACGACTTTCGGGGTAAATTCCGTGAATGCGTTTGGTTAGTGAGGAGAGGATGCGTTGTGCGAGTGTCTAGGACTCATGTTTCGATCTCGGTACGGGATCCACTTACCCTATAGCGACCTTGCCAGGACGCTTCCCGGTGCCTGGAGTAAGGCCAGGCGAAGTTGTTGGGTCCCGGTCGGAGGTTATCCTGCGCAGGACAGAGAAACCAGGATGAAAAATATGAAACGAACACCTACACGCATGCAACCAGTGTTGACCGGACTTTTTTAAGGTACTCATTACAACAAAGAATCAAATTACTTGTTATCGATTAGTTTTTATTGTAATTTTGTAATCATTTGTATGGATTTAATAAAAAAGTAATCGCGAGACTTTTTACTTTAGTAAAAAGTCAATAAAAAACGGCCAATTACTTTTCTTCAAGTAACCTAATTTAATACTTTTAACCGATAGTAGTTGTCATTGTAATCGATTTCTTTTTTTCGAGTAAGGTGTACACGACTGGCACGAACCTCAATAAAATGACACAAAAGTTCCAGGAAACAGAGGGGGGGGGATAAGGGCACGGTTACCAAATGCGCAAAAAGTCAAAACAATCACGCAGGATCCCTTAAGAACCCTTGGGTAAATTGATACAGCTCAACCATTTACTAAAATTCGTGTTAGAGCACGCTGTCGTCTCTTTGTCTGCTGGACTGTGAAATGCGCCCTGGGCATGCGCAATAGTGTTCTTCAGCGGAATCTGCGGACGTTCGCACGCCACCACAGTCCAATGATTCGGCAATTGTTGCCCGTGCAATCAGCACCGGAAAGGTGTACAAAACATGGCGACTATTAATGTTGCCCCTTCGCGGGGGATTTAAAAACAGAATAGATCAGCTGGCTAAAATGCGGACCTTTCTATTTACCTGCAGGGCCGACGCGGACTCACAACTCGGTCACGAAAAAAAGGCAGAGTGATATCCAGTTCGTATCGGTGTACGAGAAGTTGCAAGCAACTCCATTCTTTTTGCGAGGCGAACGCTCCACAACCCACTTTAACTAACAAGCCGTTCGAACAAACACAAAGTGAGATGTGCGCGGTAACTCATTCTTGAGCGCCACTCCTGCGGATCGCGGTACCTCCAAGATGTCGGCGTCGCAGACAATCTAAAGTTTCGAGGTCTCCCGCGATCTAACCGAACCTAAAGATAGAGCATGTATATATATATATATATATCTTTTTTTATTACGTTTTCGTTTTTCTTTACGGGCTAAAATGAAGACCGAAACTTTACGAGCGAACATCCGGCAATTCCCGGTCTAGGGCACGGAATGTTTCTTGCCCTCCTCTCTCTCTCTCTCTCTCAAACCTAAACCACCAAAACCCAATTTCGTTCACGACTTTCTTCTTTTTTTATTTCTATTTTTGCGGTTCCTTTACCCTCACCACCTTTTTATTGTTAACTTCCCTTCTCCCCGCGGTCTTTCTCGCTAAACCCCGGAATGAAAGTTGAGATCGCGTTCTGCTCCGTTCACCCCAAAGCTGGCAGCGTGGTGGAAGCTACGCGCCCAATGGACCAATCATACGTCTGTATGTCGTCACGTGATCACGCTCCGGCCTCGTACCCACAGGCAGGGAGCGAGATCGGGCGACGAAAGGGAGGCGGCTTATTGGCCGGGCGAGCACTCTAGCTCCCACTGCACCTTCGGTCTTGGGAATTAACGGAGCTTAATATAAAAGGTAAAAAAAAGGAGGAAATAAAGAAGCTAGGGGTGGGGGGATAGGGAAGATGGGGAGAAAAGGAGAGCAGGCTAAGAGCCTTAGCATTATTGTTCTTGGCAGCACCCGAGCTTTGCTTGCTTGGGGTGCTCTCCCGCCGCCGCCGGGATATAGCGGGGATTTAAATTTATGCACGCGGGGTCTGCGTTTTATATTCAAGCCAGCCAGGGACGCTGCAGGTATAGCGACAGGTCCATTTCCCTTTCTTCCTTTTATGACATCGTTCTCTCCTTTTTTTGGTATTACTCTACCATCTCTCTACCTCTCTCTCTCTTTCTTTCTTCTCGCTTTCTCTGGCGAGACTTTCGCGTAGCGTGAGAGAATCTCAGCTCCGTTTGTTTGATGGTGCTCCTCCGTCGGCGCAACGGTTTTTTCTCCTTTGCGGCGGGATTTGCATAAAGCGGATTTTGCTGCGGGACCTGTATTATCTAGAGCGGAGTATCCTCAATCTTGCGTGCAGTGCTCCCCGGAAATTGACAATATCTGGCTCTGCGTTCCCTAAATCTCTCTCTCTCCCCCCCCCCCCTCAACATCTTTCTCTTTTTTTTCCTGTAAATTGCGTTTGGTACATTTTATGCAGTGCTTGACTGGGAGGCTCTTGCGTTGTGTTATTCTTCAATTTCTCTCTCCGCACTTAAAATATTTTTATTCCGAATTTTTTTCCTTCCTAAGTTGTACTTGAGTATGCAATGTTGTTTCAATTGATTTTTTTGTGTGTGTTTGTGTATTGCTGCGTGCCGGCTCTTCTCTCTTGACTTGAGTTGTTGTCACCCAAAAAAGCGCAGAATAAAAAATAAGAACAAATAAATGCGGAGGAAGTAGAGACGAAACGGTTTGGGGGTTGCCAGGTTACGTCGTCTTACGTAAGGAGAGTGTCTGAATCTGTCCTAGTCGTCCGCTTTGTGTCTGCAGGTCGGTACCTGGGCCGGATATCGGAACTTCGTGGGTTTCCTCTTTATAGGTATAACGCGATCGTCGATGATGTCGACATTTCGTTTCGCGGACATTTACACAGAGGGAAATATATTTTGTACGCGGTTTGCACTGCGGTGATTGGATGCCAAGACGACGTTACCATTGCAAAATCGCTACCAATCCAGAACTACGTCTGAGTCATCTAGAAAGTGTTGGCACAACTGGAATCTCGGACAGTTGGGCAGGAACCAACAATGTCATAATGCTATACTAATTGAAAAAAAAGCCTATTGAGGAGCTTGCAGTCTCTTTGCGTCCGAAGCAACAGTGGGCATCATCGCTCCATCTACTGCAAGCATCTCCGTACAGCCGTACGTAACGGAGGCCATTCAGCTGTCCAAGACGTAGTCTATTTTCGGCCAAGGCTTTTCTTGTTTTTTTTATTATTGTTTTCTGTTTACGTCTTTAGCACAAGTAAGAGTTGCTGGACTTCCGCAATCTGTACGAGTGCAGTAGGCACGCCCAACATCGGTTGGCGTAAGATTTCATTGTTTGCAAACAAGGCAGAAAAAAAATAGAGTGAATAAAACGTAGCTCTGATAGTGGCCAGTCACCGACCTTGAACTTGCCACTCACTTCGCAAACAAGCCGGTGCGCTCTCAGCGGAGCCGCGCGTATGCGGTGGGGTGTGAGCAAAAGCTCGTCCCCCATCAGCAGACCATCGGGATGCGATGTTGTCGGCGTCGGCGTAAGTTCCCGCGGACTTTTTTGTTGTGTTGAACTGTTGGTTCTACATTTTTTCTAGGGTAGTTTGATCGCTTTAGAGGAGGAGAATTGTCTTGTTACGCTGCAAAACTTTGTCGCAAATGATGCCACGAAAGGCGATCCATTCCGGCGTGAACACCGCTGAATGGACGCTAAAGTCATGATTCCCACGATGAGATTCTGCTCGTTTGGTACTCAACGTAGACTTGAAAATCGCGAGCAGAATCGGATCATGGCAAGCGGGACGAATCGGCGATCCCCACCGGTGATAATAATGATCGTCATCTTATATCTACCGTTTACAGCGAGCCGATATACCCAACACACACTTCGGTTTACAAATCTCTAGAGGTCTACAATTACCTTAGTAATCCAATTACCGCGCCAGTTATCTGAATATGCCATTGTTTGGGCGGACTCAGACGCGAGGTGCTACGTTAGTATTCGACGTGAACTCGGATCCGATCAAACGCTTCGTGACCCAGGATGTTGGATGAATGGATATTAATGGCTATACCCTTTGTAAAGGGCGGTAGCTTGCGCCACCTAGCCATTGGCAATCCCAAAATGGCGATCGCCAATGTTGCTTGATGGATTCTTCAAAAAGAGTAAAAATTCCCAAAGTGCTTTCCGCACAGGCGATCACGGTCAAACGGCGTCCAGTGTTCCCTTTTCGCGGCGTCTATCCACGTTTTCGGGCGGATCGGACTCCTAGAAAATACGTGAAAAATGATCTTGACGGTATTCCCAGACCTTTCGCTGCAGCCTCGCTCTACATTAAGACTGGCGGAATCCCGAGAAAATGGCTGGTCTGTGGCCAAAGCAACATGGGAATGATCGGAAAGCGCCCGAAGCGCAACCGCCGCGGCGTGACGCAGGCGTCGAGTTGGTGTGTACACTCACCACGCTTTCTAGGAACAGCTCGGTGACATCATCTGTATATATTTTTGTAACGAAATAAAAAGGTCATATTATGGAGGTAACAACAGGGAATGGAGCTTTAGTGCACAGAGCTTGCGGCAGATGACGTAAGACACTTGAATTGAAGAATGGCGGCGTGCGTGGTTTCTCGGATTTTAGTCAAGACTGACTGCTTCGTTCGAAAAGTACAAGAAACAAACATATTTTTTTTAGCAGAAATGGTTGGTCAACCAAGGTTTTCTTAATGCAAGCTTGATTTAGATCCAGCAGAGGCCGGCGAGGACTATGTTATCACTTGAACCACGTTCTTAAATTGGTCCAGATTTTGTCCAGCAGGACTGTTATTCAATATAACGAATTAACCGAAACTTCGAAATAATGAAAATTGAAAGTCGAATTGAATTATTTGATCAATCGCTATTTGATTCGAATTCGAAACTCGAATATTCGCACGCCTCTAATAACCATCTAAATCAACACGACGTTTAATATATATATATATATATATATATATTGCAACGAAAGTAGGGAAATAACAAATATATATCTGGTTAAATGGCAAGGTCTTCAACTCAGTGCACAATACGTACATTTCCTTCGCTAAAAACTTGAAGAAAAAACACAATATATATTTTTCTGTCGAGGAAGTGCGCCTTAGGCTCCAAACTCACGAAGGCCGCTTATAGCCCTTTGTGTTTTCTAGATTGACGTGTAAATGTGCAGAGATAAAAAAAATTAAACCCTGAGAGTGGAAGAACGCCTGGCTGCTTTGCCGAATCGAACAGCGGAGATTTTTTTTATGCTATTTTTTATTGGAAGGATGGAAAAATAAGACAGAAACATTGCTTGTTTTCTTTGCAGCGTTAGCTCTGGCACATGAGTAAATAGTGACGCCAGAATATAAAGATGTGTCGGATTCTAGAATATTATTTTAGAGAACTTCACTTTAATAACGACTCATTTTTCCGGGCCAAATATAATCTGACAGTCCACTGTGTGATGTACCAACCAAATAAGAGAAATTACAACACTAACACTAACAAAATACCGATTTTGGTATGCTTAGCTGGACAGACCACCAAGGCGGTATGCAAGCGTGTATTGGGTTCTCTATGCACATTACTATCTTGAAGCTGAATAAAAACAGCAATGTTAAATTCTCGTTCTCATTTCTCTTTTAACAAATTCTCATTTGTTAAGAGTCTTAGATTCCCCCAAAAGAGGACACAAATGACGTGTAAACAGACGAAACGTACCGCCTGACCCGATGTTGAACATGCAAATTTATGCAGTTGCAAATCCATCGAAATGACCTCGCTGAGAAGAGCTTCGAGCAGAAATGTGAATATGTGAATCTTTGAAAATCATTTTAGAGCCTCCTCAAGTATTCACACGCGAGCACAAATATTCGAAAAGCTTTTTTTTTGTTTGTAGTTTTAGTAGATCGTTTTGATAACCTTGATCTAACGATATCTAATGCTCTACCGGTCACCTATTCACATTTATCGTATTGTGATCGGAGTTATCCGATACAGTCTACTAAAACTCCCTAACAAACATTGGTTTTGTGCGTATTTCATCTCCCCAATGCGACGAAGAGTCTAACACGTGATAAAGAAAAGAAAAGCAATACAAAAAATGATCGAGCAAAAATTGACGTACATTTTTGTTTTTTTTACAGTACACATCTAGTTTTCGATCGATTGTTCCTCCGTAAGAGCGAGTGAAAGAAAAAGAAGACGAATACAAGGAAATTCACCTACACGGTTTGGAACCGTTCAGCCGCTGCAAACGACAGCCTGCAGACACTAGGGAGTTTTAGGGAACCGTTTTGCACTTCCGATACGGTATACGACGGGTTCCCCGGTACGAACTGCGCATGCGCTACCACAAAAGACTCGCGCATGCGCAGTTCGTACCGGAGGGCCCATGATACCGTATCGTACGTGCAAAAACGGTTCCCTAAAACTCTCTACTGTCTGGGGCTTGTTTCTACTTTTGTTTGACGGTCCTAGATCACATTGGTCTTACAGAAAACTGACTGCAGATCCGCGGATAAATCTTTCATCATGTCCGCGGAGAAAGAACTCCGTGTTTTTTTTGTGTGTGTGTATGTGTTTTTTTTTGTGTTTTTGTTTTTGTGACGTAGGAGCAGTCTGACTCCGGATTATAGAGCGTTTCACTTTGCGAGCCAAGTGGAGGCGCGCACGCGAATGATAAAGTAAAATAAAATAAATAAATAAACAAAATATATTGACGCGTGCGGTCGTTGTTCGATGTACTGGCCGCTGAGCCCGATTTTTATGTTATTTGATTCTGACCGGCGCTGAATGCAACAGGTGTCTTGACCACTCCCTACGAACCTCTTCGAGTGTTTGTAAACAAAGCGTGTACTACGAGAGCGGGGTCAGTCTCCACTATACCACGTGTTTATTTTTATTTTTTTTCAAAAGTAAACACAATATTGTTACTACCTGTTTCTTTCATCATGAACGCGAACTGTTTATTTTTGCAGTGCTACACCAAAAGTGAGTGAAAAAAAATATTGTTTTATGTTTACTTTAAAGTACACACGCAGCTTCGAAAGAAATAGGCCTGGTACTTCCTTTTCTGACTTCTAAATTACTTTTACTCTTCATTTCATACTACATGCACGTGATATCAGGTATTTGCGTTCGATCAAATGGACTGCGCCGATTACTTGACTGGCTTTCAATAAAATGTGTAGAGAAGAAGGAAACAGAGTTCTCGGCCACACAACGCGGCTGAGAAGTGTCAACGCGTAAAGAAGCATGCCGTAGGCAAAATACAGTTTCGACTATGGCTGCAGCGTTTTGCGGAACGGCGTTTCAAGGAACGGCGTTCGTGTTCCGCTGGAACGCTGCCGTTCCCTTTGCATCGGTGAAACGGGAAATAGTTAAGTTTTCGAGGGAACGGCACGAGGAACGGCGTTTCGTTTTCTCGTCCATATGTCTGCAATTTTGCCCGGTTTGAGTAGGCATTTAGGCTTTTTTTATCGACTGTTCCAAACTCCGACGTCGAGGGATGGACAAGTGTCCGAGCGATAGCCGAAGACAAAGAACTGAAACGAATGTGATCGCGGCGACAGGACACGTAGTTCGATGCGGGTAGCTTTCACTCGCTCGCTTTATTATTTTATCTATCAATTATCCCTCACAACATTTCATTAAACTACTCAAAGGTAGCCCTAACGTAACGACACGTTCTAATATTGGAAAGTAACGGGAACGCGTTCCTTTCGTACCACAAGAGCTTGTAACAGAAGCTCGTTCCAAAATTAAAAAGGAACGACGAGTTGCCGTTCTTGTTTTGATGCAACGTGTACAACACTGACAATGGCGATACAGGATGATAGCGAGCGCCGTCTGGGGCGTTGTCTGCGAACTACAAATGGAAGGCAGCCCCCACGTGCCTCCGTCCGTCTGGACACATGTGCATAGTGCCGTTGTATCGGTTTTTTATTGTTTTTCTGCGACATACTACCAATGCAAAAAAAAAATCTTTAAAGTAGACTAAATACGATGCGAAGGTGTTGGTCGTGCGAGACAGTGACCTTCGAAAACGTCGATAATGGGAAGAGATGGTCAGGGGAGGGGATGCACGAATGCGCAGAGGCTATTCCGGATAAAACCATCTAGTGAATGGCTTGCACGTGACGCCACTCCGCCCTTCATTCTGTTGTGCACGAAGCGCAGTGGTGGTCCGTGGAAAACATGCGTACCGTAGAGCGCCGAACATACCTGGACAATCCGAAAGCGCTGCGTCACCGCCGTCGCGCGAGGAGGCTCCAAATTAAAGATATCCTCCGACCCGGGCTCAGGGAAATAAGCCGCTTCTCTGCTCTTTTCCGGATTCTTCGGGATTCGGAAATCAGGTAGAGGCCCCGTGTCACTGGCCGCAATAGCGACTGCCATGCCTACTTTTCTTCTTATACCTCGCACAACGCACTAAGCTCCCGGACACTTTTAGGCACGATTCACAGCGGAGCACACAGTCTCGTCAACAAAAAAGCCGTACATCCATGTACAGTTGTTGCCCGTGACCCAAGTGGGGAAGAGATCGACTGAAGAGCGACTGTTTTTGCGAGGGAATTCTCAATTGGTGGTTCGTGGAATCACGTGATTCTTACTCTTTTTTTTGTTTTGTTTTTTTACTGTCGTGAAGCTCATCAACACCTCTCGCCGATCGCTATTCTTCGCACTTCGATTGTTGCGGATCTCCTCGACTCCGGCGAAAGAACGCGACGCTACTCACTCTTGTGTTTCTCAACAGCCTGGCGAGGAAAGCTTCTTTTGTTTCATCGATTCTCACCAGTTGCGTCTTGAGTTACCAAATGAGCGACGCTTAACAAACCGTACTCGCAGTGTGCATGATATTAAAGGGGCACTAAACCACTTTTTCCGATAGTCTAATTATAATCATAACTCTAACTAAGACGATAAGCATCCATAAAAGAAAAGCATTTATGCGTGATATATTTTTTTATTATTAAAATCGGTATCAATTATTGATTACGTCGGAACTATCGCTGACACTATACCCGTTTTCACCTCAAGAAAACAGTAAGTTTTGCGCATTGTTCATACGCCGCGCGAAATAGTTCTCGCCAGATTTGGTTGTCGGAGTCACAGACGATGCTTTTGGCGTTTGAAACGTGTACCCCTTGATAAGATAACGTGTTTCCACTCCAGAATGCTACTAAATACATCTTAAATCTCCACCTAAAGGTGAAAATTAGTAATCATCCGCGAGAAGTCGGACTTTTTTTCCTTTGGTTCTTGAGGTGAAAACAGGTATAGAGGGCGCCATCGGACGAGGAGAAGTAGGGCTTCTCCTTGTCCGACGGCGCCCTCTGGCGCCTGCAACAGTTCCGATGTAATCGAACTCTGATACCGATTTTTACGGAGAAATGGGCCACGTATGACTGTAGTGTTTGCTGTTTTAGGATGCTTAGAGCCCACAGATTGAGTTATGGCCCTAAAGCCGGGGGTCACAGTGCTTATACATCATACAAAAGACAGTCTGCATAGAGATTCGAAGACGAGTCACCGCGAGATTCGTGCTTCGAATGCCGAGTGGCAATGAGTTCAAGCAGGAAACTTGGCGCGCGGCGTTCGAACCACAGATATTGATGTGACCCGTGTTTGCGGACTGTGTTTTGTGTGATGTTTGAGCAGTGTGAACTCCGGCTTAAATAGACTATCGTAGAAAATGTTTGTTCACTTCTTTAAACACCAAATTCACAATTATCGTCCTACAAAAAAAAAAAGACGGAAAAAAGGTGTTACATTTGAAGGAGCACGATCATAATCCACGAACGCACAAAAGCAAAATATATCTCTTCGCATGCATTTTTTTTTTCAATCTTCAATGTTGTTTTTGGGCTCATTTTAGTACCGGGTGGTGTCAACATTTACCCAGAACAAAACTTCAGCAAGTGCTCCCTCCATCCTCCGTATGGCCCGAACTATTCTCACACGAAAGAAGAAAGCGCCGAGAAAGAAAAAAGAATATTATGGTTCTGATTCATCTTTACGTCGCTTAGTCATCAGCGCCATCTGTCGCTATACCAAACTCAAAGGAAGTTACACTGGACGATTCAGAACAACCCTTCGTCGTCCCACGCTCATGCGCGCTCTTTTCTTTATTTTTTTCTTTTTATTAATTTTATTGCTATTCTTGCGTCTACAGCTCTCTCTTCCGTTTGTAAGAAAGCTGCTCACTGGCGCTGGAATCTTGACAAGAAGAGACTCGTGCGAACGGCAAACGCATACAAAAAACAAAACTTGTAAAAAAGAACGACCGAGCTGCGGCATGGAGCTTGCACACATGTCTCCCAGCGCTGAGAAGTGGCAGCGGGGAGGCCGATGCGATGCCTTTAATCGCAGCCAGGCGTTCTGCCAAGTTCACAGGACTGACTGGCCTGCCTCCGCGACGCGCTGCCGAAGAGACGGGAAGGTTGCGTTCGTTTCGCCATCACGGGCTTGTATACTACTGTTGGAAGTTCATTGGTGACAGCATCGCGCGCTTTATCTAACGAGGTGCGAAATGTAGGCATGAAGGTGACGACGAGGTGATTACTGCGGAAAAAAAACATTTAGCGACGAGATTGAACTATACGGCGTGCAAGTTACCGCTTTCTCTGACGCCACTCCACTGCGGTGGCGCTACTGTCGGCACTGCGCATGCTCAGACGCCTCACGTCACTGGCCGGATGGATAGATGCAAACGGCTGTACCCTTTATGACGGGAGGTGGCTTGCGCCCCTAGCCTAGAAATTAAGAACCAAAAGTATGATTTCTTTTCATCGCCAATTCGCTTACACTCCGCAATTTCGTAACTGTCACCAGGCGGTGTGGAATATCACCAGGATGAGCTCTCGGATCTGGTTCGTGCGCACGCGCGTTTGCCCACACCTGGAGTGGGCAAACGGGGGCTGTATTTGTAAACGGTGTTTCAATCGTTGTTTACCAAGAAAAGGCATGGAAACTCAAAACTCTTCAAACTGGAAAACTCTTCAAACTCTACGAGCGGAAAGCCTAAGACTGGCTCGTTCCTCGCGTCGTCCGATCGAGCGCGGGGCGAGGATTGGACGCGAGTGCCGGGTCAGCGTTCGGCTTGGATTCGTGCTCGTTTCGGTCCTTCGATGCTCGAGCTGTAGCCCCCAGCCGAGCTCTGACGCGGGGTTCGCGGCTACGTCAGCCGACCGCTGCGCGCCAGAAACGCAAACCATTAATTCATGTTGCTCGTCCTCACGGGTTTAGTTCCCAACCTAGCCGTTAGGGGCCGACGCGTTGACTGCCTGGCATCTCCATGTTGCCCCATACACAATTATGAGATTGCGGTATTAGTCGATAGTACCGCCAAAACAACGAATCACAGCGAAGGTAAGAAAGCATCAACACCATCCGCAATTGTACTGACCCAGTTTTTGTGAGTACTGAAGCGTTTGTTCCCCATCTGCACTGACCTTTCACGCTTAGGATAGGGCTGTCATTGCGTTAGGGGATTTCTGCAATCATTGCTGAGCGGCGTATGCTTTACTGAAAGAATAAATACAGGGACGGACACGACGAGACATCGTTCATAAGCAAAGGGACGTGCTGCAATAATTAATCGCGATTAAAATAAGAAATTAGATTGGATGAGTGTAGTTTTTTGGCTTTTAAAATGGTTAGGACATGTAGGTTGCATTTGCGTCATAAAGAAGATATAAAAATTTAGTGTACCTTTAAAGGAAAAAAAAAGAGGAGGGGAAGGGGAGGGGGTGGGGCTTGTTTGCAAGCAAAGCACCAGCGTATTTGGTCATGCACAATTGTTTTGTCTGAGGCTTTCTCCGTCCGAATAGTACCCGAATATTCTGAATATAACCGAAACGAACTGGCTTCATCATCATCATCACCACCACCATCATCTTCATCATTATCGTACGTATTATAGAGGAGCGGTGTTCTTGAATTAGGGTTCCGGTTGGCTCCGATCTCCGGGCGGCGCGAAGTCGTGTTCGACTTCGTAGGAGTTCTGGTTAGCGCGCGCAGTGCCTTATCGCGTGAGTCGCGAATGTCAAACACGTGTTATCCTCACTCTTCGACGCGCTGCGATAAGAAGAGAAACGACAAGCCAATTTCGGTTTCTCCGACCCGGTCGGTATTTCGGCGTCTTGGAACCCAGCGTCTCCGAGACTGCGTGTGTCTTTCTTTGTTTCTCTCTTTATTTTTCTCTCTTTCTCTTTCTCTCTGTGTAAGCCTACTTGCCACTCTTGAATGAAATAGAGGGACCCTCAACGTCGTAAATAAGCGCGTTATCTTCGCCCAAGCTGGTTCCCCGGAGAGGCGAGACTTCGTCGGGATGGCTTTCGTGTTTCGGCCGCGAACGAAAAAGGGCGTCAGAACGCGAGATTTTTTTCTTCTTGATTTAGTCGACAAGCTTCTCAGCACTCTCTATGCGCACGCGCGCGCATGTCTCTATTAATCACCTTCTCAAATAAAAGTTGTTAGGGCTCTATTTTTGTTTTCGGCGACAGCCTTTTTTTTTTAGGTTTTACAGCGAATCTTGGTGTGTGTGTGTGTGTGTGTGTGTGTGTGTGTGTGTGTGTGTGTGTGTGTGTGTGTGTGTGTGTGTGTGTGTGTGTGTGTGTGTGTGTGTGTGTGTGTGTGTGTGTGTGTGTGTGTGTGTGTGTGTGTGTGTGTTTGTGTGCGGCGTGGCCTCGCTAAATTTAGAGGAAATCAGCGTCACGTGACTTAGCGACGTCACGTGGAGCGTTTCCTCACCAAATTGAGCGGAAAGGTTTCTTTGCTATATTTAGCGGGAAAACTGACGCCACAATACTTGGGGTGACTGTGTGTCATCACAGTCACCTGTCACTATGTCACGTGACGTCACAATTTCTCGTCAATATCAGTGTTTTTGATGTTGTGCATCCTATCCACCACTGGGCACGGTGTACCACTGGGCCAGCTTGCTAAGAAACAGCGTCTCAGCTGACACTGAAGGAAACGAAAGCACTGCCCGAGCTTTCGCACGAGCTGAGCGGGACTCAAACCGCGTTTCAAGACGCTCGCGCGCCCCAACCATTGCATTGCTTTCTTTAACCGTGTCCCGGCTAAGCCGCTATTCTTTTTTTTTTTTTTTTTTACAGCAAGTTGGTTTTGTGTTGGCTTGCTAGAATAGCGTCTGGAGAAACAGAGCAATAGGGGAAAACAAGTAGATGACGGAGGCAAGGACGGTAATTGGGCTGCAAAGGAAGAAAAAGGGAAGAAGGAGCAAATGGGCATACAGTTGAGACCCCCCGCAAGCGTGCATCTGGGAGTTGGACGATTCAAATTAGAGAAGAAGGAAGGAAGGAAACGTGTACTTGGCGGCAAAAAGACGAGGTTCGGAAAATCGGTTGTGCCGTAAGCCTGCGGGCGTTTGGGGCGGCAATCACCAAAAACTGGCCTCAGCGAAAAGCACTCGCTGAGGCTGCAGCTGAAGAAAAGATGAGCGCTTTAGAGATGCTGCGCTTTGTTACATCTGCGTCCACCGCAGGCGATGTACCATACACGGCGGGCACGGACACAAACGTCCCCATCATCCCAGTTGGCGGGACCGGCTTGGCCAAGCAGGGTAGCCCAATATATAGTTTCTCTTTGTTTTTTTCCCCTTTCACTTTAGACGGTTTCAGCAGCAGTTTTTGCTGTGCCCTTCCCGCATCAGGGCTTTGGACTCTTTCTTGCGAGACGATTTGGTGGTCATGTTTGCAACATTTTTTGCACAGAAATCGAGAAGTAACTGTAACGACCTTACTTTTTACAGTTATACTTTCGAAAGACAGTAACCTTGTTACAGTTACAGGTTATTTTCACGAAGTAGTAGCGAGTTACAGTTATAAGTCTCGGAAAAAAGTAACTAGTTACCGGCAACGCGTTACTAGTGACAAGTTACTGCCCAAGACTTGTTCCACCTCTAAAAGACCGTGAAGCGAAAACGCGGCGAAAAACCGATGAACCTCGTCCGGCGGCACGTTCGGCTTTCGCGCGGCGCTCACAGCCGTTCTTCCGATGCCACCTGCAGTGGGCGAATTCGTCGCTTTTTCGCATCATATCCGCTGAACATTTGCTGAGGTCGCCCTGCACATACATAATACCATAGCCTCCTATATACTGACAAAGCCTGGCAGATCGCCACGAGAACCGGAAAAGGTGGAGCGGCAGACAACGAATGAGAGGAGAGCCATGTGACTGGCGCCCCGCTGCGGCGAGACGCCGAAGCACACTTCTCCCGATCGAACAAGTGTGCTACGGGTCCTCGCCGCTGCCAAAGCTGTGCGCTGACGTCCAGGTTCGCCGAGAAATGGCTCTTTGATGCTCTGTGCAACCAGATCCTCGCGCTCCAAATCCGCGTCCGGGCAGTCTATGAATCCGTCGTCGAACTGCCAGGATTTGTGAGAAGAGAGGAGGCTGTGATCATACAAGGGACATGGTGTCCGCTGCACACACGATGACAGATTTATGTGCGGACAGGCCTCGAGTATCTTCGAAGCACGTCTGCTGCGTATGCTTATGTGTGCTTCTAATATATCCGCAGACAGGTTTCGTGTGCACAATGTAATAAAAACCGTCATGCGAGAAAAAAAAATCTCCTCAGACAGTGCCAGCAGATTTCCGTTTGTACGATGTACTAGCGATGCAACCGCGGCTGTAAAGCATTTGAGTATGATCTACAAGACACGTGGCGATAAGAACGCTATCGCGTCTAAGTTTCTATTACGATCGGAAAAAAAGATTACTCAGTGGGTTGCATCACGCCGTTGCCGAGTATTGGAGAGATTATAAAGGGGGGGGGGAGCGGACAGGTAAACGGTGTTGCATTTCTCATTTCAGGCGTCTTGATAAGGTTGAGGAGATAAAGGCATTCCATCGGCCTGACTCGCTCGATTTCTCTCGTCGCTGTAACGTTCATGACGAATCTCACTAAGCTGGAATAACGCTTCGAGAACCTGGACCCGTTGTATAGTGCCGAATCCGCGGGATACCTCTATGTTACCAGTTCGTCAGTATAGGTCGTGCACGTCACACTCGTTCTTCGATACCGTGCTGAGCCGAGTTTGCACCGAAGAGTAGCAGAGCAACAAGGCGTGAAGTTGGGCTAGTTGGTTCATAATGCAAACTTTGAAACAGCGCTAAAAACACAAGAGACAAGAACGAGAAGTGGACGGACACGACGCTGACTAGCAACTGAAGTTTATTCCCGCGAGGAATGGAAAGGAAAAAACATAAAAGATGCACGATAGATAAAACATGATCCACCCCCCTTGAGGCACGCCCGAGTAGCAGAGCCCTGTGTTCAATCTTCAGAGTATACGTGTGCCCGCAATGGCGGACTTGGGTGTCGCCGTCGCGGCTACTTGTCGGCGCGATTTTTTTCAAAAAGTGTGTATTGTCGCTGTACACAGATTTACAGTAACTCGTGGCCCAGCCGGAAGCTTCGATCTCACGGAGTCAACGAGAAGCAGCGATTATCCGGGCATTATCAGTAAACAGGAAGCTGTAGTTTGGCCAATCACGAACTTCGACGACAGTGACGCTTTTGGTCGCGCAACGTCGCTAGTATCTACGGCTGGTGCTTAATAACCAGCCCAGCTGAAAAAATAAAAGCAGTGCGTAGGGAGGTGAATACTTGAGGCGTCACGATTGGAAACGGTTTCCTTGGGTCTA